>CM051385.1:2861348-2936348 GCA_028015245.1 Cardamine occulta
TATGTCCTCCATGCACTGGAGTCTTTGGATCTTCATCATCATCTTCGTCATAGATACAAAGCACCCTCCGTCTCTTTGGCAGCTGAGCAGCTGGAACCTTCACATCACTATCAGAAGATGAACTAATCTTCCGTTCGGGATGATTAGTCACCTCTTTATCACGAGACCCAGAAAAGGAGGAAACACTTGGGTGCTCCACTGTCTGTTTGCGGCGCTTCGTATAAGGGACCACTTCCTTATCAAATTGAATTTTTCCTCCCCGGGCACTTACCCCTAACACAATCTCACGCTTTAGAATTGATACAACGTCAGTAGAATCAGATCCTTCAGCCTTGTCTTCACCAACAGGAAGAAGATGTTTGCTCTTACATTGTTGTTGATCCACCGCATCTTCAGACCGTGGCCTCTTAGCAGCACGTTTACTTTCATCTGCTCCTGATGCAGACTTTCCTAGTTCACTTTCAAACCTCTTTTTCTTCCCTAAAATACCATTTTTACAGCCAAGTGCCTGCTTATGCTTATCAGCACAGACTCGAGCGCTAGGTTTCTCTTTCAACAACTCTTTTGGCTTTCTAGAACTAGCGATGTTAAGATCCGAAACCACATTATTGTCAAAAGATTTCTTTTTACTGCCAGGATCTAGTCCCCTTTTACTGCCGTTTGATTTCTGGTTACGACCAAGGAGATGATTATCTGTTGCAGCTCGACTATCAATCACACTTTTGGCTCGATGAACCTCATCTTCACATCTTTTATTCGAGTCACCTGCTATCTTCTTTATTATTCTCTGAACGTTGACTGAATTCTTTCTAGCACCATCACAATGCTCAGTAAAAGTGACATCATCAATTTTATTATCAAAATCTGCTACCTTTAAGAGAGAGTCAGGTGATCCATGCTCCAGTGGCTCACTACTCGAGGATGTGGTTCTGTTATTTGATTTCAGAAATGGAGAAGAATCTTTATCTCCTATGTCAGGCTTTGTCTCTGCACCATTATTCTCAAATAATTTACCGAGACAAGGATCCACCCTAGAATCAAACTTATCAGAATTTCCATCATTACTAGATTCTCTATGTTCTGTTTGATCCAATATCTTAGGCTTGGTCAAACTAGGCTCAACAGCATTCAAAAGAGCCTCATCGCCTAAAATATCTGACTTGTGATTCTGCGACTCATCAAATGCAGTGGAGATTTCTTTCACGGCTTGTGCAAAGTACTTGACTGTTTTACCTTGGCA
Source organism: Cardamine occulta (assembly GCA_028015245.1). Taxonomy (NCBI): domain Eukaryota; kingdom Viridiplantae; phylum Streptophyta; class Magnoliopsida; order Brassicales; family Brassicaceae; genus Cardamine; species Cardamine occulta. The sequence continues at coordinate 2,862,589 of CM051385.1, forward strand.
TCTTTTTAACAGTTGATTCTTTGCCTCACTTGTGAAGACTTGAATATCAGGTGGCGTAACAAAAGCTCTGCATTAGAGGAAGATAACTTGGTCAACAACTAATATTGAGAAAAGAAAATCACAGTCCAATAACAACGGAAAACAAGAAGTGCTGCTTTCATCAGGAAGGGAACTGCCTGGTTACAGTAAAATGATGAATTGACTAAACGAAAAATGCATATAGCTTTCCTGGTCATGATAAAATGTATCTCAACGTATCAACTATCAGTAAACACAGAAGATGCATGCTTACATTTCATGTGTGCCGAAGAACTGAACAAAGTGTTTCTTTGGGTCCGGAGCTTGATTCCAATCTTCAGGCCGGCCGATCTGAAACTCAAAACCATTTACTTCATAATAATTAAGTCAAAATGAACAATCCCACGCAGCTCAATCAGAATCAACAGCAATTCAAACAAATTCAAGTACATAGCAATAAGCTAGAGGATTATACTACTGGCTTTAAACTTCACTCAACTTCAGCACAACAAGAATTTGCTTTGGCATTATAAACCAGCCTTATTATGAAAGCCTACAAAGGTGAGACATTCAAGGAGGGAACAGAGCGTTGGAGCTATCCAGAAAAAAACTTACATAATTGCAATCTTTCCATCGCCATAAACTAAACTACCACACAATTATCTGTTGAAGAGCCACAATTAGCCAAATAAAAGATGAAAGTAAGAACTATAGGGCTTAGAGCATAGGTGAAAACGAAAAAGAGCAGAAGAAACTACCAAACAATAGAATGCACAAGACCCAAAAAAAAAAAAATCATGATCATGATTCATGAAGTCGAGCATCAACACCGGGAGAGAGATAGAGAGAGTAGGACATGAACCTTAGCAGGCCAAGAAGGAAAGCCTTTGACTTTAGCAAGAACCAGATCACCCAATCTCAACTCTCCTATAGCCATGCCTTTGTTCGCTCCTCTTTTACGCCCAGGAGCCATTGGGTAGACTGACAACAAACCCTAGAAACAACGAACAGAATCGCCAATTCCAAACAGAAACCGATAATCGATAAGAAACTGCAACTCTTCACCGGAGATTTTTTCACCCAGACGTTGAGAGATGGAGAGAGCTACGGCATCACCGTAACGAGCAATGGGGAGGAAACGAGTGCAAGGGAGAAGTCGAATCGGAGAAGAAAGAGCGAAAGAGAGGAAGAGTGACAGTGGGATTTAGGGTAAAAATGGTGAAATAATATCGTCGGAGAGATGACGCAACAGAGAAATTGTTTTGACTCTCGTCGCCGCTTTTTCCTCTCCCTCCCCTTTTCACAGTTATCATATACGTTTGAGGAGATCACTATTTTTTATTTATTTATTTCTCCAAACCAAAACTTCCAAAATAATTAAATATGTGCATGCACTTGATTTTTCTTATCTTTGGGATCCCATTTAAAATTGCACATGTTTTTTTGGGGTTAAAATTGCACATGGTATCATCAAAAGGAATATATATTACAGATATTTGTATGACAACGTGCAAGTCATCATCACAAGGCAAATACTATGAGACTGACAACAGAGAATAGAGACCTTGAGTGAGTCTGTGCCTAAATTTTTCCGGTTTCTCATAATCTCACAACATCAAATGGGTAAGAAGAATAAATCCTTTTCTGAGTCCAGATATCTCAAAGATAATCCAGGAAACAACGGATGCTATGTACTCGATTGTGAGGAACAGGGACAATTTGTAACCCTTAACGTCTATGAGAATTGGATGGTGGTCTAAACTTCAATCAAAGATTACAGAGTTTTGATATAATGGCATGAAGAAAATCAGGTCAAGGAGAACAAACAACTTCAAGGCAAAGATATTATCATTGAATAGACGACATAACCACAAAAAACAAAGTATATAAAGACTTGCTCAACAGCACAACATATGCAGCGCAGTATGACAGTACAGTTCCAAATAAATGCGGCAAGCATTTTAGTTAGTTCTCAAGGAATGTGCATTGATGAGAGACTGCAATTGGCATGGAGGATCCAAAGCCCATTCTATATCCACTTAGGCATTTAGCTAAACCAAAAACAGACTACGAAAAGGATGGATCGATATGAGTGTGAGATTATCCCTGCAGAGCATAGCATTATTGATGGAAAAGAACTTTTTCTTAAGAGCTGGTTCTTATTTTTAGAACCAGCTTTTTAATTTTAAAACTTTTTTATCTCGATTAGCACAAAATTTATAATAAAATATTAGTAAAAACTCATAAAAAGTTATCTCAATAATCATGTTCTAAATTGAAAAAAAAAAATAGGGAAGAACAATTCATTCATATCTGAAAATTGGGTCCAATGATGTTTAACAATTATATATTAATTATTCGTTTGACTATGTCGCCATCTTAAAGTCACATCTTATCTTCGAAGTAAAACGGAAAAACGTGCGCACCGGAGAACAACTATATTTTTAAACCACAACGTCGTTCGTGTTGCACCGAATGATTGTTGATCATTTAATTGGTGGGATCATTACTGTGAATAAATGTTACGTCAGCTTCAAAGCAGCTACAAAAAGTGTATAACTATAAATATTGAAACAAGTTACATAATTTTAATTTATTAAAATGGAAAGTTTTAATTTAAAGAGAATAAAATTGGTTAGATTTTCATATTGAAACGGTCTCGATCATGTCGATTCGCGATAAAAAATAATAATTTAAAGGTTAATTTTTGTGATATTCCTACAAGCATTTTTGGCTCATAATCACGTACTAAATCGATGATTTGATCGGTCAGTTTGATGAAACTGAAAACTTCACGATGCACCAGCCAATTAGTGAGTGTATATCATATGCATGGAGTCCTTCGTTTACGATGGTGGTGTGCCGATATAATCTGTCTTTTGTCGGATTCATATTTTTAATTAGTAGATCGCTTCCATCAAAATTTCTTCCAGTAAATTATTACTATTAAACAACATATCAAACGTTTCGATCGTTTTTCTATTAGACGTGAGTTTGATAATGACAAGCATTCTTGTTTGATATGTTTACAGTAATAGTAGACCACAACAACAACAACAAAAAAGGAAAAGAATCTGAAATAGGTCACAATCTCCGGATTTTGGAGAAAAACATCCGGAGAAATTAAAGAAGAGACATAAACCAAGAAGATCCAGATAAAAGCTTCTCCCATCTCTCTCAAACTTTGATTGTGGTTCTTTCGTTTGCATTAACTGTATAAATTAGTCTACTATCTCCAACTGTTCCAATCCGTTATTTACTCTACTATCTTCTTTTGGGGCTTCTATCTTTGTATTGCCTAACCAATGACTATTGACTCTGGAACATATGTGCAATGGATTCTTATGGAGGGGTGATCCTACTTCCGCGAGAGGAGTGAAAATAAGCTGGGAATCGGTATGCTCCCCCAAGAACAGTGGCGGGCTGGGATTGAGGAGACTATCGGCTTAGAACAAGGTTCTAAGCTTGAAGCTGATTTGGTTAATTTTCACTGCAGGGGATCCCTTTGGGTATCGTGGATAAGGCATAATCTCATTGAAAATGAAAGTTTCTGGGATCTCTCCCCAACTCCCTCAACGAGCTGGATATGGAAAAACATTTGCAAGCTCAGACCTCTCGTCAGACCTTTTTTGGTGTGTCAAGCTGGATCTGGTATAACAGCCAGTTTTTGGCAAGACAATTGGACCTCCTTGGGTCCTTCGATCGATATTACCGGACCTAGGGGGCCTATGGTGACTGGCATTTCTCTCGATGCGGTGGTGGCAGATGCTATAAGGGATGGGGACTGGTAGCTAGCCTCTAGTAGAAGTCGCAGTCCCACTATATCCATCCTACGACAGTGCCTTCCCCAAGCTCAAGACATTGTTCAGTCTGAAGTTGACGACTTCTACCAATGGAAGCCTGATCATAACTCGGCCAGAGAATACTTCTCTTCATCGGCCACCTGGTTAGCCCTTAACCCTCCCCCTCAAACTGTCGATTGGCACCATGCAGTTTGGTTTAAAGGCATAATCCCAAAACATACTTTTCACTTGGGTAATTGCGAGAGGTAGGTTATATACTCGAGACAGGTTAAGAAGCTGGAGTATGGACGTCCCCAGCACTTGCCTCCTTTGTGGCTGCAGGATGAGTTTCACCAGCATCTGTTTTTTTACTGCTCTTTTAGTTCCCAGGTGTGGTCTTTCTTCGTCTCCCAAGCCCATCTTTCACCTCCCCCAAACCTATAGGATGTGTTACGATGGATGAAAGACTCATCCAGAGACTAGAACGTCTCCCTTATCCTCAAGCTTATCTTCCAAGCCTCCATGTATTCAATTTGAAAGGAGTGTAATGGGAACTCCATAATTCTACTCACTCTCCTCCATCGGTCCTAATCAAGGATATCCAGCTAAATTTTTGGCGTCGCCTAGACCTGCTGTCACGGGCATAAAGAAATCTCCCCTCCACGGTCTCTCTTCTTTCAACTTGGTTCGGTGTGTTCCAACCCACAGGTATTGGATGACTCCCTTATTTGTTGCTCTTGGTTCTCGTTATATCATAGCTTATGCTATAGGTCCAGCTTGTTGGGCTTCCTGTTGGGTGATATTATAAACTCCAGGCTTTTTGTGTAATTGGTTTAGTCAATAAAATTTTAAAATTTATAAAACAAAAAAAAAAACTGTATAAATTATATAAAGTGTTTCGAAAATATTACGATATGCCAAAGTAACAAACACGGCTCTCGGTCAAAGTCTTCTAGTTTACTTGGTCACACGAATAAAACTAATTGATCTATAGAGAGACTACGCATTGGAATTCCAAATTTGTAAATTTCTCGACGACTTAACACATAAAGTTGACTCAGGAAAAAAAAACTCCTTCACGTGTTCCTTGTTTTATATCACGTGACATCACTGACTACATATCCCGATCGAACCAGATAAAACGTTTATAAAAGAAAAAAACCAAGAAAATTCCTAACAATAGGCTGCTAAATATTATTGACCTATAAAAAACACAAGACAATATATTATACTTTATGTATCCGTTCACAATCGATCAATCATCGTTATTAAACGGAAACACTGTTTATCCATGCTTTTAAACAACAAAAAATTTGACCAAACCATTATAATATACAAAACAAATAAAAGCGATCGTCATGACAACAAAACGCGATTTTGCCGTCCAAGAAACCCGTCCAAAACGACTTTTCTTTTGTACGACTCTGAATTCAAATCCGGCACATACGCAGAAGCGTCGCTACCGCTGCGTTTGCGTTTTGCCAACGCGGCTACTTCTCTGAGACGAGGTAGAAAGTAACACCAAGCGGATGTACAGAGAATCGCACAGAGTCGACCCCAAACTAACATAATCATCAACGTCAATATAATGATCGATACCCCAATTACCGGGTCCAACTTTTCGGCCCGTGACCCGTTTCTTGCCCCAGTTGGTTTCAAGTAGGGTTTCCCGTGACGTGTTGGATTGGATATCCCCTCCGGACACGTGTCTTTTCTTAACGGTTCCATGGGTTTTGCTCGGTCGGTTATTATGTCTCGTAAGTCCTTCGGCTGTGTCTGAATAAATAAGCAACGAACAAAAGAAGAAGAAAAAAAATCAAAATTACAAAAATCAAACAAAATCAAGAAACGATTTATAGTCACACGGTAAAACCTAAACAAAATCCACAAAACATGTTAAATTTTCAAAGAATCATTTTGGTCATGACAAAAAATTAACTGTCTAAAAATGTTTTATTCTGTTGAAAAAAATATGAAGTTTTTTTTTTTGAGATTCTACAGAAGAGATATACCTCTATTGGTTTCTGATTCATGGCCTTACCATCAGCCGGAATATTCTTACGATCAGCCATACGACGTATCACCGAGAGGGGTTTCTGCTTATCAGTTTCATCTTCTACTCTCCAAGTCGGTTTATCTGTTTCCTCGATCGGCGCCGGTTTAATCTCGCCGTTCCTCAGGCGAAACTTCGAATATGTAATCCACCGACTTCGCTTCTTATTCTTCTTCATCTTCTTCTTCTCACCACCGTCTTCTGCCGCAATCATTGGCTTCTCGGAGTATATTTTCCGGGAGAATCCGAAACAGCCGAGAAAATACGAAGAAGATCCGATTCTTTCTCGGGCTCTCTTCTCAGTTTTCGCCATTGCAGTCGAATTCAAGGAAAGAGAAATGAAGCATTCGTGCGAAGACTTTGAAATATCGCTCGGAGCGGTTGGATTTTATCCTCTTTTATTTAGTTAATTTAAATAATTCTTATCACTGTTGACACAGTTTCGAAGAATCGACGGAAATTACACGGTCACGTATATTATTATTATTATTACTATCATAATAAGGTGTATCCAGTAACGTGTATTATATTTTGTCGTAAAAATAAAAAAATAAATATATAATACACTAATTCTATTAAATCCCATTACTTCATTTAAAATTATTTCTGTCATTTTTTTTATAACAAAGACGACGAAAAATATTTTGAAACTTTTATTCCACTGATCTGATCTAAACATTCATATATATTGAGCTTTTTTTTTTGCCAGTTTAAAACTAGTTCCCAAGGGCTAGCGGTATAAATTGGAATAATCAATAATAGTGACATTGCAAACTTGTCCTTATTTACGATTTCATCACCAATCGGTATCATAACATAAATATAAAAAAAAACGTATACAGTAACGAACCGCGTTATTCAATACGGTGGAAAGATTAGAACGCAGATTAATATTGAGAAAAATGATTAATTTAAAAACATACATAGAATTTTTTTGTTAAAGAATTGAAAAATAAAGATAAGTAAACCAAAGTAAAGTTTGATCGAAGAAAATAAGTGTCGTAGTGTCCACATTCCAACTTGTACAGTTGTACGACGGACATTTCCGTTTAGCTGTTTTCTGTATGACCCATTCGAATTAATCTGAGAATTGTTTTTTGGGCATTTTGCAAACGTCATACTTAATCCAAATATCCAATAAAATATATTAGATAGTTTTATATTATATGGTTTTCCTTCTTTTATTCATTTTTCACCTGGACTTACTTAGATCCCATTCAAGATCGCTCCTGAAAAGTATATGAAATCCTATACAAAATAATAAAAATAAAGGACTCCTTTTTGCAGAATACAATACGCCGTAATTTATCATTATTATAAAACCATATAATATATACAACTACCGAACTACCAAATCAAAACATAGATTAAAAGATACGCAAAATCACCCAAAATACAACAATCACTTGTTACGTTTCATAAATCATTTATACACCATTATTATACCCTTTATGGCACACAACAGTAATAGCTGTCTATCTCAGAAACACTTCTCTTGACCATCTTCACCTTCAAGCCATGCTTCATGTACATAGTTAAAGCCATCTTCGGCTCAACCTTATTATGACCACCCTTAAAATCAACCCTAATCCTACAGCGGTAAATAATTGCAGCTGCCACATATTTCATCTGGTAATAAGCAAAATCTTTGCCTAGACAGAGCCAGGGACCAGCATTGAAGGCCCTGAACTTATAGGCCGACTCAGTCATGAATCGGCCGTCTCTTAGCCACCTTTCTGGCTTAAATTCACGGCAGTCTTGACCCCAAATCGTCTCCATACGTCCCATCGCATATATTGCATATATAACCTTTTCTCCTTTCTTTAATCTCGTTCCATCTGGAAACACATCGTCTTCAAGTAACTGAAAATTATAAAACTTTTATAATCTGATGGAGTGATGGGTACTATATTTCTACAACTTAAATTGAATTAAAACAGAATTTTTTCATGGAAGCCGTCCACATTAAATTCTTTAATAATTCAAATTAAACTCTATATATATATGTCCATATACATAAACCAGAGATTTTTTTAGATTGAATTAAAAGACTCTCAGACAAAGCAGCTTGTAGATAATCCATTTTTTTAATCTCTTCTGGTCGGAACACAGGTTCATATTCTATCTTCTTCTCTGTACCTCCATGACCATCTCTCTGCTTCAGAATCTTGCAAAGATCCACCATGATTCTCTCCTCCACCTTCGGATTCTTCTCGATTAGCCAGAAAAACCAGCTTAGCGCCACAGAGGAAGTGTCTCTCCCAGCAAGTATGAAGTTCACACAAATATCACGCAAGAACTTTTCTGTCCATTTTCTTCTCGTAGACCCATGAAAATACTTAAAAAGATCAGATCTCTTTGTGATTTCGGTCTCTAGAGAGTTCTTTCTTCCTTGTCCGAATTACTTCCTCAGCGAAATAATCCACACCTTTTATTGATTCCTTTAGCTTCTTCTCTATTCCTAAATTAAGAGACCTCATGAGCTTCCACACGAACGTAGGCATCACAAATCTCATAACTGTTGCTTCTGTTGCATCTTCGAAAGCTTTTGCGAAAAGAATTTCCGGTGGATTTGGACCAAGACAGCCTGGATCTACCCCGAAAGCAATCATACAGACATTGTCGAACGTAAGTCTTAACAGAATGTCCTGAAGCTCAATCTGTTCAGAAGTTTCTAGAACTGGCAAGAGTCTATTATGCTCGAGTATCGTGCAACGATTGATTGGTTAATTGCCTGAATTTAGCCGAATGGAACTCGACGCTCGTAGTTTTCCTTTGCTGCTGCCATGTTTCGTCATCCGCATTGAATATTCCGTCTCCAAGTAGATCTCGAACGGTCTCATGGAAGTAAGAACCCTTAGGGTAGATAGAGGAACGGGTCTTGAGAAGATGCTCAACGTTTCTTGGGTCACAAGTAACAACGCAGTTGAGGGTGCTAAACCAAGGACCTCTAAACCGGAAAGTCCCGTCCTGGCTGATAAAGATCTCGGATAACCATTCGTAGATGTTGGTTCGGACTGCGGAGATCAACGAAGGAAGCATGCCAGAAAGGGCCAAACAGGTATGCCTTGATGTTTCTTCTGGCGCAAGGAATGAATCGTGACAAACACAAAAAGAGCAATTAAGAGCTCAAGAATCTGAACATCTGAAAGAGAAAGAGAAAGAGAGATTACAAGTAATGAAGTTGTTAGTTAATTAGTGGGTGAAGAATGTGAAATGAGAGAAGAATGATTTAAGACGCATGAGTTTCGTGTTTGGCTCTCAATGTGAAATTGGGTTTGATTTGGTGAGCTAAAAAGTTAGTTTTTTTTCTAAAGGTCTTTTAATTCGTGTGGCTCTTGATTCTCGTGTTTTGGCATTTTGAAAGAACGAATCCTTTGGAGGGGGTTAATTAGAAAATTAAAATTAGGGTTTTAAAATATGAGGATTGGGGATAAAAGAGAAATTGACAGGTGGGTAGTGACGGATGACCTGAGTTCTTATTTATTTAATGTTTGTTTTGTGTACACTTGTTTTTATCAAACACTTGCTTATTGATAGTAAATGTGGAATATTAATACTTCCAGCGATTCGGATACACAGACTGAAATTACTGTTTACGTGTTGGCGCAACCGTGGTTGTTTGGTTTTAGGTTGTCTGAAATACATTTGGGTGAACTTTAGGAATTAGGACTCTAGGATAATTGCCATCAAAAAACAATTTGATAATTGCTAATTTAGGCTCAGAAAGCGCTTGGGCCTCCCAATATGATCTTCGGCCTTTGGTTTGGTGGATACAATAATGTCATATTTATGGTAGACCTTTTCATTTCATTTGGCATTAATGGCATTGTTAATTTGGACCCTACATGCCCTCTTCTAGGTGAAATATATCCCTAGATCATCTCCATAATTCCATCAAGCCGAGTATAAACTATTTTTCTTAGTTTACAAATTTACTTTTATACTAGATCCGAACTTGCAGGTCAATTGTTTTGATATAAATTTGTAGTTTTTCTTTTTTTACTGTTTTATAAATATTTTTTCTTTTTATATAATTTTAATGTACTATTTTTTTTTTTTTTAACTATTTACAAATATTTTTATTTTGGTTGTTTAATATATATTTGTAGTTTTTTGTTTTCCTTTTATTTATAATATAGTTAATGTGATTTCAACATTGGAGTTGTAGTATTTTCCATGTAGAAATAGCATGTTGGTTCTTCGAAGCCCAACAAAACTCTTCTCCTCGCCCTCTCATCATTCGGCTCAACGAAAACCGTAGACAGCCCAATGAGGCCCATTAACAGACATCTGTAAAGCTTCTTATCTAATTAATGACATTGTCCGTGTATTTTCAGACAAGAAGTTTGATGTGATAGTGTGCCATGGAAAATCCAAACCTGAATCTCCCCTGAATTTGATAATTGATAAAATCAACTGAAAAAAATATTAAAAATACTAGTATTGAAAATATTTCCTATTTTTATTAGATACACACAATAGAACGGAACCATGAAATTTAAATGGTCACAGATTTGAGTTTAAGACATTTCATTACCAAAAACTCCTAAACAGTAATTTTGTCTCATACATTTTGAAATTTTCAATAAAGCTTTACTCAGTTTCTAAGAGAAATGAATAATAAAACAATTTTTTTTTTCTTATAACACATTCACGTGAAGTATTACAATAAAAAATACATATCCTGAAAATAAAAGACTATGGTAAAAAGCAAAACACTATAAAACGTAAGAAGTGGGGAAGTTCCCTCATCTACTATTCTTCATTTGGATTAATAATTAAAAAGACAAGAAAAAAAAGGGAGAAAGCATTTGGCTATGACGAAGAACGCACTTTGGCTACTGTGCGTACTGGTGTTACCGGCGATAGCCTGTGGGAGGAAACCGGAGAGAAAAATAACGAATTCAGCCGGGAGGAAAGAGGATGACCTAGTGACCGGTTTGCCCGGTCAACCACCAGTTAACTTCAGACACTACGCCGGTTACGTGAATCTCGGACCTCAACAGAAGCAAAAGGCACTTTTCTATTGGTTCTTCGAAGCTCAACAAAACTCTTCTCGTCGTCCTCTCGTCCTTTGGCTCAACGGAGGTCAGTTTTTATCTCTCTCGCTCATTTACATAAACAAAATTTATTTGACCTAATAATACAAACTTTATATGTAGTGTTTTAAATTGGGAATTTCATTTGGTTGGTCATTGGTTTTTTTTTTTTTTTTTTTTTTGAATAAGAACGGTTGGTCATTGGTTACAATCGAAATTTTACTATGTGTGCGGTTTTACAGATTTTTTTGGCAATATACGTGAATTCGTATAAAATTTTCTGTGTATCAAGATATTTATATTCTCAGATCGCAAAATACGTACAAATTTTATTTAAATCTAATGATTATTAAATTAGGGCTACATTTATACGTATCCCTAATTAAATTGTAATTTATTAGACTCTACTTCTCTACAAATGGTTTAAAATGTATAGCGGACCCATTGAAAAGACAAAATTTACCCCTAGTTAAATTGTAATTAATGACGTAATTTTAAAAAAATTGTTAGCCAAATTTGCCTAAGAGATATACTAGGTTTTACTGTAAACAAATAATTTTGAAATTGTAACATGTCAAATAACACCACATTTTAACCCAACATAAGTGTGACGTGCCGTGAAATCGCGTTTTTTTTATTTGCACGAAACAAATAAAGAGAAACTAATAATGCTTTTACTAAAAATACGATAGATATAAAATGTTGCAGCAGTGATTTCTCTTGGATAAAATCATGCAATTTTGGTTTTGGACACTGAACTTTGATTTCTTAAAATTCTATATAATTAGCTCTGAGAAAACATCAAGTTGGGCACACTGCCCTACCAAACTCCATCTGCCTTCTAACTTTCTAAGCGGTTTCTTTTGCGTCGGTAATTAACAACACAAATATTATTATAGATATTATATTGCAACGAGATAAAGTGGTCATTTCGATGGATTCCTTTTCTTAGTCTATAAAACAACCAAAACTTAAAGTAGGAGTATATCGTATTTTTTAAAAAATTATTAATAGGAGACTAGGAATATAGAGTTTGTACGATTATGCCGTTATTTCTACTTAATCTAACTTAAATGTCGTGTATGGCTCGATAAAAATGGTTTAAAACAACTTTCAATCATACTAGTATTAAACATTTTTGTTTCTAACTAAAAATGCCTAAAGGAAAACAAAAATGTCCAATGGAGAAGTGATAACAGATGTGATAGTTGGGAATGCCGACAAATATTAGTTGCATACTTTAATAATACTATATTTTACTTTCTGGAACGCACTTTAAGATATAGCAACCAATTTGTACGGTGGAACTAGTAGGTTCTTGCCTCTTCGGGACAATATTGAATCTTGATTGTCTATAGTCGACGCTTTATTAATAATGAAAATGTAAACCATAGTTCCTATGTATAAATGCATATTGTGGCCGTCCACAAATAACTTGGAAGCATAAATGATGTATCGTCATGTTGCAATCAGTACATCACTAGTTTTAAATTTTACAGATCTAAATCTTTCCTACGCAACAAATAGTTTTAATTATATCACCACACAAAAGAAGCTAGGTCTTCCACTATTTGTTGTTAAGTTTTTTTTGTTCATTGTTCATTTGCTGTAGTTTTTAATGCAAAAGTAAATACATTCAAACCCATTTGTAGCTTCGAATAAGAAAATCAAAATAACTAATGAAAGTTTTTTATATAATTATAAAATAACCCTCAAGTTAATGAAGTAGACGAATTTGTCGTAAAATTAAATCGAGATTTTTAATAGGTCGAGATGATTACAATGCAAAAAAAAAAAAAAGAGTAAAAACCCAATAAAACATGTTACATGTAACAACAGTGTATGTTTACACTGTTTTAATGTTTTCTCATTCGGTCAAAAATTACTGTATGATCGGGCTCTCTGACAGATATCATTAAATGTCTTTTTTTCTTTTCTTCTCAATATTCAATGTCCAAATCTTGTTTCGAGAATGGTAAAGTTTTTTTGTCTTTATCTGTTTTTTTTTTCCCATTTGTTCATTACTAATATCTAACGAGTTTCTTGGTACCGTTTGTCCTTTTCTGCACATGGTTCATTCCAATTATGATATTTAGCGATACGAGAAATATCAACCTCGTATTTTTAAATTGGTACTCGAGAAGATAAGATGTTGAATATTCAAATACGTTTAGAAATTCTTTATCAAATAAATATATGTATATACATTCAGAGAATAGACAATATTGTCTATGTCTAATAATTAATGTGGCCATGCATAATATTCATATTTACCTTTATATGCATTGCGTGATTGAAGGGTACACACGAATCCAACGCAATCTTAGCAAAATTTGTAGTTAAAATTTTTTTTTTTAATATCCTACAAATCTGTTCTTTGATTTCGATTGACAATCCGTGACGATGTATTGACGTCTAGTGTTTTTTTTTATTTGCCATACAAAATAACTAGTTACAACGTACGTATTTTGGGTCAATTTGAACCGTATGTCTGACAAGCTCTTACCTTCATTTTAAAAGTACAAAATTCATATATTTATATAGTTTTGACTGTACTGTACCATTTATCTTTTTTAAAAATATATTCTAACAGGAGCGAAATTATTCGCCGAATTTGACAACAAAAGTTCGATGTTTTACGATTTTTGCGAAATGTTTAACAACAGAAACAATTGTGTCAAAAGTATTTAGAATTAAAACTAAATTAAATACGAATATTAAAAATGCAGGACCGGGTTGCTCATCAATAGCATATGGTGCTGCACAAGAACTAGGCCCTTTCCTTGCTCACACGAACAGTGGCAAACTTACCTTCAACGATTTCTCTTGGAACAAAGGTACAATGGAATTATATTACCATTTATAATACCATATTTTCATTTAAACTTAGTAAATACAAACATTAATTGTGGTTACATTTAAAAAACAAATGTTTGTGCAGAGGCCAATATGTTGTTCTTGGAAGCACCGGTCGGGGTTGGGTTCTCGTATACCAATAACTCAATGGATCTTCGAAAGCTTGGAGATCAGGTTACCGCAGAGGACTCTCTTGCTTTCTTGATCAACTGGTTCATGAAATTTCCTGAGTTCCGATCCAACGAGTTTTACATCACCGGAGAAAGTTACGCTGGTAACTGCTTTTACACGGTTTAAAGTTGGATTTAGAGGAATTCAGTTTGGACCGTTTTACCCGAATTCGCCACTCCAATACTAAACAAAAACTGAATCACATGCTTTCGATCTTCTTTCCTCAGGTCACTATGTTCCTCAGCTTGCGGAGGTAATATTCGACAGGAACAAGAAGGTTACAAGAGACTCTCACATCAATCTCAAGGGTTTCATGGTATGCACTATATTGTAGTATCAAGTTAATTACCACTTTGCCACACAAGAAAAGCAACGTTTCTTGCGTTATAAGTAAGCATTAAAGGTATATATTCGTTTGGCAAATACGTTGCAGATAGGGAACGCGGTGATCAACGAGGCGACAGACATGGCAGGACTAGTGGACTACGCATGGAGCCACGCTATAATATCAGACGAGGTCCACAAAAACATCCATAGCTCGTGCCGTTTCGAGGAAGATATAAGGAACAAGACTGAACAATGCTATGACTATTTCAAAGGGTTTATGGATGCTTACTCAGATATCGATATATACAGTATCTACACTCCCGTTTGCCTCTCCTCTTTGTCATCGTCTACTCCAAGAAAACCTAAACTCGTTGTGTCTCCTCGTCTCCTTACTTCACACGTACGTATACTTGTCTACACAAAACATACCATTAGATTTGCGATAGTGTACTGTAATGTAAATGTAACTATCATCTATCATCTTCAATTCACAATTTCTTCTCAAACTTGATGAATCAGGAAATGTGGGATACGTTGCCGTCCGGGTACGACCCATGTACTGAAGGCTATGCCGAAAACTATTTTAACCGAAAAGATGTGCAGCTCGCGCTTCATGCCAACGTTACAAACCTTCCTTATCCGTACACTCCTTGCAGGTTAGTCCTGCTTACAAAACGGCTAGAGACTTGATCAATGTTTTACTTTAAATGTTATGTTAATCATTAACATTTTAGCAAATATAAACAATAAATATATGTTCGTGTGCGTATGATTCAGCGGAGTAATCAAAGGATGGAGTGATGCTCCACCCACCATGATTCCCATAATCCAGAAGCTTCTAACGGGAGGTCTCCGCATCTGGATTTATAGGTGAAAAAGGAGCAAATATAATTGAATATTTCACTTATTATATCAGTTAGTTTCTAACATGATTGGTTTCTAATGTTGATTATAGTGGAGATACGGATGGGAGAGTTCCAGTAACATCTACACGCTATAGCATAAAGAAGATGGGATTTAAGGTGGAGTCTCCGTGGAGGTCATGGTTCCACAAGAGTCAAGTGGCTGGATGGGTTGAGACTTATGCCGGTGGACTAACTTTTGCCACCGTGAGAGGAGCCGGTCACCAGGTTCCGTCCTTTGCTCCGCCGCAATCTCTTACCTTATTCTCTCACTTCCTTTCTTCCCTTCCCCTGCCTTTAAAACGCTTCTGATCACTACCGCTAAGCCAAGTCATGGCAAGTCGTTGTTGTTGTTTTCAAACATTCGTTTGGTACTTACACAATTGATTTATGAGTTTCAATTGATGAATAAAGCTATGAAAACATTTTGAAAATTTCGTTTGTTGGAATCAAGTTTAGTGATATTGTCTTCTTATATCTGTTAATCTGTATTTTGGAGATTAACTTAATAAATCCCCTGTTTAATCAATTTTGGAACTCAGATTGTTGTTTCTTTCACTGGGATTTTTAAATTAAATAAATATTTACTTTGTACGAATAAAATAAATTTGGGAGAGATTAATAGTAATATAGGCCCTTGAGAAGGTAAAACTTTGGATAGCCCATCAAGGCCCATATAGACGAAATAAACCCAGCCATGGGAGGAACGGGCAGTTGGCAGCATTTGAGTTGTGTCGTGTGGCTTCTCTTTAGTAACAGATCTTTCAACTGAAGCACTTGCGATTCATCTTCTTCTCTTCCCGTCAATTCATATAAAGGAGAAAAAGAATGGCGTTTTCAAAAATGATGTTTCTTTTCAGCAAATTTCAGCAGGTGAAATGAATCTCTTTTCTTCTAATCCGAATTTTTTATTTTTGAAATTTCCTCTATAATATGTGTTTTTTCGATGTTGGGTATGAAGAAAGTCTGAGTCTTGTGTAGGATTTTCTTCACTATAAGATGCTTCCTGCGATTTAGTTATGTGTAGCACATTGTGTGTGTACTTGAAACTGATTGAAATCTCAATGGTTTGCTTTCTATCGTTAAATGTTGTTTGAAGTTGATCATTTTGATCAATAGGCATTGTCAAGTTTATGTTAATCCGAGGAGTTTTGATGTAATAGTGTGACCAATTTTGATTCAATGGTGAGTTTACTCTTTTTTTTTTTTTTTTTTTTCTTTTTTTTTCTTTTGTGATGTTTCCAGGGTGTTGGTATTCTAGCAAAGAGTAACACTTTTGCTAAGAATACAAGGCAACTGCAATTTGAAGCCGATGTTAACAAATTGTTTATGTTTACAAGGTTGGTATTCTTTTCTAATTAAGTGCTTTTGAACAAGATTTATATTCTTTCAAAGATGTAATCCTTATTATTAAGTATCAACTTGTTGGTTTATTGGCTAAGCACAGTGTTAATACCCGTAATTGTTGAAAATTCTCTCCACTATATTGCTGACGGAGATTCTATGTGATATAGCTATAATCGGTTGGGACGAGATGCTGAGGAGGGTGATGCAGAAGAGATCATTGAGATAGCTGGTAAAGCCACTTTATCTGAGCAACAGAAGCAAGTTCAGGAGAACATTCACTACCAAGTCGAAAACTTTTGTTCTTTGATGGACAAGATTCTTCTTCCTCATTTCGTCAAAACAGAGGAACTAAATGAGTCAGAATCAGAATTGAGAAGCCCTCCGCGTAAAACCGGTCTTAGTTTTGCAATCGGAAGGGGGAATAATGTTACAACTGGAGACAAGCCTGGTGAGTGTGAATAATATGCCTAGTGAACTAATAAAAATCTCTAGTTTCTTACTATCTTAATAAATTTCTCACTGATTCTTCTTCAGCACAGTTGTTCCTGAGACTAAGCCGCTTAAACTCGCTGAAGTTTCACATCGATTAAAGGATCAAATGGGATATACCCTCAAAATCAAACCATCCTTAATACCTCACAAAGACTCCAATCAAGGTTGTTTCATAGAAGGTGAAGCAGATGTGGGAGCTGTCTTAGCCTTTTACCCTGGTGTGATTTACTCTCCTGCTTTCTACAGATACATTCCTGGGTATCCAAATGTCGATGAACAGAACTCACATCTAATCACTAGATATGACGGGACCGTAATAAACGCTCAACCTTGGGGTCTTGGAGGAGAATCACGGGATGTATGGAACGGCTCATGTAAAACGGCTGAGATCAGAAGAGAAGCTAAAACTTCAGAAAGCGGTTCAGAGAAGGTATTGAAGACGCTGAGTAGGCCGCTTGAAGGTTTGGATAACGTAGAAGCGGTTGTTGAAATGAGAAACCCTTTGGCGTTTGGTCATTTCGCTAATGACCCCGGTAAAGACATGGATCCTAATGTCATGATTTGCCCGTATGACTTCCCTTTGTCAGAGATAGAGATGCGACCTTACATTCCAAATGTAGCATTTGGGAACACTGGAGATGTAGAGATGAAGAAATTTGGAAGCCTCTGGTTTAGGAAAGGGAGTAATAGCGGATTGGAGGCTCCTGTTCTAAAGACGCTTGTTCTAGTGGCCACAAGAGCAATGTGCAATGAGGAACTGATACTGAATTACAGGCTGAGTAATTCTGAGAGAAGACCGGTTGATGAAGAAGAAGGTTGAAGGAGATAGAGCTAAAGTCTCCGATTTTCATTTCGTCCCGCTAGTATCTTGGGAACTAGTTTCATAGTGGAATATAAAAGGAAACAATTGCAAGAGAAATTTAATCTAAATACAACAAAACAATCAATAAAAAAAGGTTATGTTTCTCTCAAAATCAAAAAAGTTACAACAGATCTAGGAGGAAGAAAATGGACTTCAAGATGTTAAACTCCTAAACACTAGACTTTGCCCGTGTCACATCTCTTCCTCCTCTTCTTCGAATGGCTTAGTTGCCGAAGAAGCCAGGACCAGCACGAGAAAGCAGTTCTTGCCCTGCATCTTTTCCCATCTTTACCATGTCTTCAAACACGTATGGTCCTTTTCTTGAGGTTTCAAGAACTGACACAAAGATGGAACATATGAGAAATAGGTGATGTTACTCAATGGGAATGTTTATTATCCTCTCACATGTGTTTATGTAAATGTTTTCATACCTCGAGTACCGTCAGGGGAAGCAACTAATC
The DNA here is from genome assembly GCA_028015245.1 of Cardamine occulta. Lineage (NCBI taxonomy): Eukaryota > Viridiplantae > Streptophyta > Magnoliopsida > Brassicales > Brassicaceae > Cardamine > Cardamine occulta. Next base: position 2,880,902 of record CM051385.1, read on the forward strand.
CTCTGAAAATGCAGTTGCCTTCTTCGTCCTTGGCAGCATACCCAGCAATAGGAGTACGGCATGAGCCATCTAGCGTTTCAAGAAACGCTCTCTCACATGAAATTGCTAGTCTTGTTTCCTCGTGGTTCAGTGAGGCTAAATATTTTGCCTAAAGATATATGTAAAACACACAAAAGAATCATTTATTCATTAGTAATATACCATAGATGCAAATACAAATGTCCCATGAAACGGAAACCTCATTAAATAAAGTAAAAGTTCCCCTATCTAGATCAGAGGAATTGTATGTTCAAAGAAGACATACCATTTTATCATCATCACTTCTACAGGCAATTCCGATTGCTCCTTGAGCAACAGCTGGAAGCATATCATCCAGAGATAAGATAGATGCAACATTCTCGGTCATACTCAATCTCTTAAGACCAGCTAGTGCTAATAGAGTTGCTTGGACCTTTCCTCCTTTAAGCTTTGCTAGTCTTGTCTGCACATTACCCCTAAAGTTTTCCTCAACCTGCAGAGGCAATAACCACATTTATCAATTGAAAGAAAGATAAAACTGATCCATAAGAAATGACAGAATCTATGTTGTGAAAAGAAGTGAAAACTTACATGTAATGCAGGGTATTTGTGAAGTATCTGCGATTTTCTCCTGAGAGAAGCTGTTCCCACAACGCTTCCAGCTGGAAGCTCAGCTAAGGAGGCTGCAGTCAGACAAATAAATGCATCCCGAACATCCTCACGCACAAGGTTACAAGGTAAAATTGTTTTCTCCGGTAAGTAAGTTGGGACATCTTTCATTGAGTGAACCGCTATGTCAATATGACCGTTTATTAAGGCCTCGTCTATTTCTTTGGTGAAAAGTCCTTTGCCACCAATATCAGCAAGTGGTTGAGACAGAATCTTATCACCGGTGGTTTTAATGATCTCGATGTGAATAGCTCCATCTTCAGTGAGTTCTGGATGTTTCGACTTGAGCTTTTCTCGAGTCTCGTATGCTTGAGCAAGTGCTAGAGGACTGTCCTACACAGTGAGATAAGATGCATCAGAGGCTTAAATCATTCACCATTAATTCATTTTAGCTACTGAACTTACGGCAAAGACTACAACTTTCTTCAACAAGTACCAGAAACATTAAAAACTGATCTTTTCGATCAATGCAGAGATTATCGAAGGAAGAACCTAAATAACCATTTCTCATCTCTAGCGTAACAAATTATACACTTTACCATCTAAAACGCAGCTAGGGGTTGACATTGTCTACTATAACTCCCTCAAAACAAGGAAAACGGATCCGAGCAGAGGACCAGTCAAAATCAATAATTCGAATCGGAATTACGGAAACCAAAGCCAATACAATAGCATTGGGACGCCCATAAGCTCAGAAGAGTTCAGGGGAGAAAAAGAGAGAATTTTTACCTTCCTCTTGTGCCAATTCTGATGATAGTTGTTCGAGTCTTCTGTTCAACAGCAACACAAGCTTTCACGAACCCAGAAGAGTTCTGTTTCCGGCGACATTTAGCTAAATCCGGAGAGCTGATTTGCGGAAGTGAGAATCCGATAACAGAGACCGAACCAAGGGAGCAGGTGTTGACCCGAGAAGATGGTTGACGCGTGAGAACAACCTTGTGAGCTTGAGAAAGAGATGAAGTAGCGACATCCATGGATTCACGTGGAGCGAAGTTCAAAAGTGAAGTGAGATTTGAAGAGATTTCGAGGGGAAAAAATGAAAGAGAGATCAGAGATTTTAGCTTCAAAATGGAGTTAGATGATAGCTCTGACCTCTTCCAGGATATTGGATAGGATAATTAGATTTTACGGGTTTAATCCCCTACGAATGACACATACTAGATTATGGTGTTCCACTATCTCGTGGATTCATCCTTATTGGGCCGAAAAAGTGAATATTATCATGGGCCTAACCCAAATTGCGATCAACGCACCGTCATCGTCGACAAAATGGAGAATCGAATATTAAAGTTAGGGCAATTGAGAAAGGAGTGAAATTGAAACAGATCGAAATCGTCTAGAGAGAGCGAGCGAGGATGTCGTATCTTCTACCGCATTTGCACTCCGGTTGGGCAGTAGATCAGGCGATTCTGGCTGAGGAAGAGCGTCTCGTCGTCATAAGATTCGGCCACGACTGGGATGAGACTTGTATGCAGGTTTGTGAAACGTTTCTTCCTCTTACTTTTTTTTTAATTAATCTTGAACTCGATTTATATGTTTTTATTCGATTTTGTAGTCCTTGATTTCGATTCGGATCCTCTCATTCTGGAAAATCGCAATCTTTTGTGTCGATTGTTTGAAAATTTAGCCTCTTTAGCTCGGAGCTACTGAAAATTAGGGTTTCACTAATAATCCTATATTTTCGACTTGTTTCGCAAAAGAAAAGGTTTTGAATTTGTTCGTACTAGTGTTCAGTTTGTGGTGGTCTCTGCTTTGTTTTGTTTTTGCTTATTCGATTCAGATGAAAATTAGGCTTTCACTAACAAAGTTCGTATTTTGATTTTTTTTTTGTTTGCAGATGGATGAGGTACTTGCGTCTGTTGCTGAGACGATAAAGAACTTTGCAGTCATATATCTGGTTGACATTTCTGAGGTTCCAGACTTCAACACTATGTATGAGCTCTATGACCCTTCAACGGTCATGTTCTTCTTTAGGAACAAGCACATTATGATCGATCTTGGTACTGGTAACAACAACAAGATCAACTGGGCTCTCAAGGACAAGCAAGAGTTCATTGATATCATTGAAACCGTCTACCGTGGTGCTAGAAAGGGTCGTGGGTTGGTGATTGCTCCAAAAGATTACTCCACCAAATACCGCTACTAACCAGGCTTCCCAGCAACAGTTTCTAGATTGGTTAAACCATTACTCACATAACTCTTATGTGGAGTGATTCTGGTCAGTTTAAATATCCTGTGAACTTGTTGCATATGTGCTTTGATGTTTTGTGATTCCAGTTACTTACTCCTTCGGTTGTTTCCCATTTATGTATGTAAGTGTGTGCTTCAAACATAATTCAGTGAAATGAAACTTTGAAGCTGATATTGAGTTGATGTATATATGCTTCTTGATCATCTTAGCAAGTTTTATGCTCAACCCACCAAAAACATATCTTTGCGGTAAAAGCGACTATGAAGGGAAAATGGACGAATACGGGAAGTGGCATAATTGAATGTTATATTGGGAAAAACCTACAGTGCCCATTAGAAAAGATTATCAAAAAGGATCCTTTGTCTAAATACAATTGACATTATCTTGGTGTTCAAAAGATTGAGGTTATAGATGTTGGTTGTATTCAGAATTAATGGATTTTGAACTGATTTATCAAGTATTGATTTCCTATGTTCATCGAGTGGGTTTATACTACAAATGGAACCGTTGGTAGCTAATCTGTAAATAGAAAGAGGCAGTTAGAATAAGTTGGAACAACTCAATTTTTGGTATTCATTCTTTGGAGAAGTGGGAAATCTTAGGCATGTAGAGTCTCTCCAATGATGAAATGGGATTGTATTTGTTATTTCTGTGAGATGTTTGTACTTTTTCATTGGTATTAAATTATTTAAAAAAATCTGAGTGAAAATAATATGAAAACTTATAAAAGTCCAAATTCTAGAAATATTGGGTTTGGGCTAAAATTGAGCAAAAAAGTGTTAGCCTTAAAAGGAAGCCTCATTTGTCTGCTTTTGATCGGCTGATTCTTCAAAACAAAGCTCCGCTGAATTTTCTTAGCTCCATTTCCGTTTTCGCCTTCACACAGTTAGGGTTAACAACTTGATTCGGATCCGTGGCTGATCGCGAACACCAAGAAGAAGCCAATCAATCATGTCTAGACAAGTCACAAGGCTTCTCGGATCTCTCTCATCTAAAGCTCGCCGTTGTTCTACCGGCGGCTCTGAGGTTTTCCCCTCATGTCAGTCTCTCACTTCATTGACCCAATCTCGTTCCTTTGCATCGGATCCTCCACCTCCTGCGGCTGTCTTCGTTGACAAAAACACACGAGTCCTCTGTCAAGGTATCACCGGAAAGAATGGGACTTTCCACACTGAACAAGCCATTGAATACGGCACCAAAATGGTAAAATCATGATTCTTAAACTTCGAATTGGGTATTTCTCCATTGTGTCTGCACTAACAGAATTACATTGATTTAGGGTTATTCTCGATTTTAGCTAGATTGAGTTCGTTAGGACCTGCAAATTCTCTGAGGTCTTAAACCCAAATTCCATTAGATCCTGGAGATGAAATAGGTTTTCTAACTTTTTTTGGATTTGTTGATGATTGCTTTAAAGCAAAGTGCTTTTTCTGATTTAGCTTGTGTGTATGTGTTTTTATTCGTTTAATAGGTGGCAGGAGTGACACCAAAGAAGGGAGGAACAGAACACTTAGGTCTTCCTGTTTTCAACTCTGTTGCTGAAGCTAAGGCTGATACGAAAGCCAATGCCTCTGTGATTTATGTTCCTGCGCCTTTCGCTGCTGCTGCTATTATGGAGGGTATAGAGGCTGAGTTAGATCTTATTGTGTGTATTACCGAAGGAATCCCTCAACATGACATGGTATATATAGCATCATCATCGTGCCTTTGATTTTGTTGGTTATCTCTACTTCAGTGCTTATTGCATAGGCTTGCATACTCATGTAATTGGCTCTTTTGATTTAGAACTTGTGCTGTTTCTTATTTAGGTACGTGTGAAGCATGCTCTTAACAGTCAATCGAAAACTAGGCTGATTGGTCCAAACTGCCCTGGAATTATCAAGCCTGGTGAATGCAAGATTGGAATTATGCCCGGATACATCCACAAACCTGGGAAGATTGGGATTGTCTCTCGATCTGGAACCTTGACATATGAAGCTGTAAGGTCTTTTTTTTGTGTGTCTGACTTTGATGTTTTGTTCTCTGTTTCCCATCTCCTTCGAGTTATATTTCACAATAGCCTTTGGCCTTGACAGACTCTTAGAAAATATTTTGGTTTCTAGTCTAATACTCTCTCCTAATATTAGATTGAACATGGTTCTTGTTTTTTTCACCAATTGAACTTTTGATATTTTATATAAATGGCCTTATTTTTCTTAAGATTTATGATTGTTGCTTTCGTTTTAACTTTCATGCAGGTTTTCCAAACAACTGCAGTGGGTCTAGGCCAATCTACCTGTGTAGGGATTGGTGGGGATCCTTTTAACGGTACAAACTTTGTCGACTGCTTGGAGAAATTCTTTGTTGATCCCCAAACAGAAGGTAATGTTTCTGAAATCATTGTATCCTCTAAATAGATTAAGCGTAGAGATCATTTAGTAGAACGACCTCATGCTTACCTAATCTCTTTAGGCTGCAAGATTCTTGTTTTTAGAAGGCTTTGATTCCCTGAGCCCTCTTTTGTCTTAGTATAGTTAGATTCTTAATTGAAAGATTTTACCCTTTATCCCCGAAAGATGGAAACTGAGAAACAGCTGGTTGTTCAGGTATCGTTCTTATTGGAGAAATCGGAGGCACTGCAGAAGAAGATGCTGCAGCTTTGATAAAGGTAATTATACCACTTCGAATCTCTTTGAACTCAGTCCATCTCTCTATTCTTATTCTTAAAATGTAAACAGGCAAGTGGTACTGATAAGCCTGTTGTTGCTTTCATTGCTGGACTTACTGCACCACCGGGTCGTCGAATGGGTCATGCCGGAGGTATTTTCATAAGCCATCTAATTCCTACACCAGATTTACTACTTTTGGTTTGTTGCTCTCACTCACTTCCCTGGTTTTTTTTTGTTTGTTGCAGCCATTGTTTCCGGTGGTAAAGGAACGGCTCAGGACAAGATTAAGAGTTTAAATGATGCCGGAGTGAAGGTTGTTGAATCTCCGGCTAAGATCGGAGCTGCAATGTATGAGCTCTTTCAAGAAAGAGGTCTTTTGAAGCAGTGAAGTGAATTTCACTAGCTCTCGCTTTTTTTTCATCTTGAGACCTTCAAGAAAAAAAAGAACAAAAAAACCCTAATTCCACGCCATTCATGGCTGCACGCTCTTTTGGGGTTGTTTTGCCAAATCGGTATTATTTTTTTCCAATTAAAGAAGAGTGATACTCAAATGATTTGACAATCAGAAGTTATAAATCGAATTTGCTTGAAAATTCTTCTTACCGAGTCAATGTTAAAAGGGTACGTTTATTAAATTGGATCGTTTTCCAATGATATCTTCCATTAATTTTGTTGAGCTCACTGTCAACCAATAAAAATTGTTTAACTCAGAATTCTTTGAATGATTCATGTTTCTTCACTATCATCATTGTCAACATCGAGATACATCCAAGTTCCAATCAGATGCAGCACTGCATAGATCTTTTCGGAGTGAAAATGTGTTTTGTCATGAGCTATGAATCTATGAGGTGTTCCATTCAATTCAATAATACTGTGACCTGCAATTTTCTTCACTCCTTTCTTCTCCATTGCTTCTCTCATAGACCGTGCCGCGCCAAACCGCTTGTTGATCGCATAAACGTTTGCTAGACCGACATATCGTCCATCATTATGCGGTTGCAACTCTACAAGCTTCTTTCCAACTGTTTCCGCAAGCTCCAAGTTTCCATGGTTTATACACCCGTTAAGCAATGCACCCAACATTGAACCCGTTGGTTTTATCGGCATTTCGGATATAAAATCATGTGCGTCTTTAACTAAACCAGCTCGGGAAAGCACATCGACCATACAAGCATAATGCTCGCTCTGTGGTTCAGCTCTGCTTTCCTTGAGACTCGCAAAGAAATGCCACGCTTCTTTCACTAGTCCACCATGGGAACAAGCAGCAAGCAAGCACAAGAATGTTATCTCGTCCGGCTCAATCTTAGATTCTTTCATTTTGTGAAACAATTGAAGCGACTCTCTTATGAACCCGTGACTGGCAAGCCCTCCAATCATAGCATTCCACATCAATGCATCCGTTTCCTTAACGGATGCTCCACGAAACACGCCCCAAGCGTCTCCTATCGACCCACATTTAGCATACATATCAATAAGAGATGTCTGCAATATAACTGTTAAGGGCAAACACTCATCAAGTATATAACGATGCACTGTCTTTCCTCGATTTATTGCACCCAAGTGAGCACAAGCGCACAAGACACTAACCATAGTGACTTCATTCGCCTTTGATGATCGCATTCTCATCATCTGATCAAAAATCTCCAAAGCTTCGTTATATTCACCACTTTTTACATACCCATCGACCATAGAACTCCAAGACACAACATCTCTCTCAGTCATTTCATCAAACACCTGTCTGGCCGAAACAACATCCCCGCATTTCGCATACCCATCTAAAACGGAGTTCCATGTCACCAAATTCTTCACAGGCATTTCATCGAACAGTTTGCGCGCAGAAGCTCTGTCTCGGAATGAACCATACATATGAATAAGAGAATTACATATGAACAAATCCCTCACAAACCCAGTTTTAACGACGGAGCAATGCAAAGTCCCACCAAGTTTTCTGTTCGAGAGACGAGAACTCGACTTCAAAAGAAACGGATAAGTCATATGATCAGGTAAAAACCCGGTTCTCAACATCTGGATATAGACACGGATCGTTTTCTCGGGGTTTCTGCTATTGGAGTAACCTCGTAGTACGAAATTCCAGCCGTAACCTGGAGGATTTGATAGTTTTGACAAGAATTTGTAAGCGTAATCGACGTCGCCTGAGGAAGACAGAGCAGAGAAAGACAGAGTTCGAGAAGCAAAAGGTTCTTCCTCAGAGAGACCAAGTGTTATCAGGAGGGCGTGCGTTTTGAAGAGCTCTGACATTGATTTGCATCGGTGAAGCAGAAACGAGTTTGCGAAGAGAGACGATGATGATTTCAACATTCACCTCTTTTCACTTACACTGGCTTAAGAATTTTAACATTTGAATCATTCAAATCTGTTTAACTAACGATATAAAAAAGTTGTACATTAACCCCTGAATTTTTATCGTTGAGACAAATGAACCCTGCCATTACTTTTGCTTAAAATAACTCCACTTTTTGGCCAAAAATAAGATCACGGTTTCATGTGCAATTCCCTCGGTTTTTTGCTTCATCTGATATAGTACTACACAGAAATGAAGAAAATTTACAAAGAAATAATAAACTTATCAACAGACAAATAAACAAGAATGGTGGATTCCGAGTTATTTCCACAATGGTCTGAAATTTTTTTAGCATAGAAGCTAGCAACTAGATAGACAAAACAGCAAGTCAACCTCTAGATTCCATAGACAAAAAGCTTTTCTGCTTTATCCAACTCGCTAATCCTGCTATGCATCTTGAATTTCATCTTGAATATGCATATCAAATGCAACTATCTGAACCTGAACATTGCGCGCAGAACTAGGAGTAACTCGTTGAGGACCAGTATTGAATATCAGAAGTTTCTGCAACAGGTTTAGGGCTACAAACCTTTCCTTTAAATCATCGTTTTAAGAGCAAATGCAGCACTGATCCAGAGAGTACAGAGCCTCTGCACTTCTGCGCATAGTCTCATCAAGGATGACTTGCGAGACCTGATTGACAGTAATCGTAGCACCAACATTAGCCTTTCTATTAACGATCCTAACATATCCATAGATACTATTTCTTATGCTTTTTCCAGATGTATACGCATAACGGTAAGAAGACGAAAGAAAATCTTGGTCAAAAGCAAATACCTTGTTAGAAGGAGCGGGGTCCATGGGATCAGAGCAAGATTAGCAACAAGGAGCTAGTTTCTTATTGGTTTCAAAACTGAGCTTTTACCTATCACTAATTGAAAAGCACGGCAACCAATCTCTTTAAGTATCTCCTGTTTCAGTTAGAAGTGTTTGCCTCATTTTCTACTCACAGCAGCTATAATTGGAAACCTGCCGTCTTTTATTAGATATGTAAGATACCATGATGTCCTATAGTCTTCCACAAACTTATTTATAGCATCAACAGCAAGCAGATAATTCCTATCTATTGAAACCGGAAAGAGTCCTTTATGAACCATGTCTCTGAATATCCCAAACCCGGCACTGATGTTTTCACCTAAAAGAAAAGAGCTTATGAGCGATAAGTGGACAGCTGAATCAGGCTCCATTTCCTTTTCTTCCATCTCACGAAAATAAACTAAGGCTTCGCTAGACCAGCCACACTTGCAAAGACCCTGAATAAGTGCCATGAAAGTGATTCTATTTGGATAGCAATCTTTCCCTTTCATTTCATTCCAACGAGAGATTGCTTCACTAGGTCTTCCACTAGCGCATAGCCCATGAATTAAGCTAGTGTAGGTAATAACATCAGGGTCTTTTTCATCCTCATACATCCTCGCTAAACAAGACATGCCCCGGTCAATATCACCCTCCTTGCACCAGCCATCTATCATACTGTTATAAGTAGCAACAGAAGGTTTTAGTCCTTTTGATACCATTTCGTTAAACAGGTTATCAGCTTCTGTAGTTCGAGATGCTTTGCATAGAGCCTTTATCAATACATTATATGCAATCACGTCAAGGCAATGACCATTGGCACATATGCCTTTGAATAACTCTAAACCTTTATCTACTCCCTCATTTTGTATGAGTCCATCAATTGCAGCAGTATAGGCAACCATGTGACCAAGGAAACCTTCTCCAGCCACATCATCAAGGTATTTGCAAGCATCAACAGCCCTTCCACTCTCACAGAGTTCTTTTACAAGGAAGGTTGAATGCTTTATCCATGGCTCAAATCCATAAAAACGCATCTTTTTCAACAGGTCGAGTGCTCCTGCAACATCACATCGTTCAGCCAAGCAACCATAAATACAATTAAGTGTGAATTGACTTGGTTCAACTCCAGCGTCCTTCATTTTCCCTAAGAATTTCAAGCTTTCTTCCGACCTTCCTTCTTTACACATTCCCTCAATTATGTTGTTAAACATCATTAGACTTGGAGTAAGGCCATTCTGAACAATATCATGTAATAAGGTCACTGCCATATCCACCTTTTTAGTTTTGACTAAGCAGTCAATCACAATGCTAAGAGAATCTGAATCTGGGAGGATTGCTTTATTATAATCCTTTAGAAGCTTAATAATCTCACACACGCCATCTGACTCATGATTTACCATGAGGTGCTGAACAAAATTGTAAGCATCATGCACCAAATCATTCCTAATAAAACCCTCCAACAAAGATTTGTAAAGAAGCATCACAGATTTTGGGTCAATGTCTCCAATGATCACTTTTGTTATCTGACTTAATTCACTTTCTTCAGAAAATGAACATACTAGCTTCCCAAGTATTCCTCTATCAGGTGGAATTCCCGACCTCTTAATCTCCAAATACAAAATCAGAGCCATCTCAAGATCTTTACGCTTGCAAAGTCCTCCTATCAACACATCATACAATGCAATATCAGCGTTCATACCCATCCGACGCATTTTCTCAAACAACTGAAGTGCTTTATCAATCCGAGACTCCTTTACGAACCCATGAATCAAAACACAATATGTCTTATAGTTCAACCTAATACAGCGTTCTTCGAGCATCTCAATCAACTCAAAAGCCTTATCCACCTGACCCCACTTACAAAACGATACAACCAAGATTGTTGAACTATGTTCATCAAGCCAGCCTCTACTAAGAATCTCATTGAAAACACTTAACGCTCTCTCAGACTTCCTAGTGTTGCAGTAAACTTGCAAAACTGGTGTAAGAGTAAATTTATCAAAATGAAACCCGCAATCCCTCATCTCCTTCAACTTCATCTCAATCAACTCAACTGAGCTTGAATTGGACTTAGAAATTGCTTCTAACAAACAGTTATAAGTATAAGCATTGGGTACACAAAGACCCATCTCTCTAATTCGATCAAAAACAGAACTTGCTTCATCCACCAGCCCAGCATTACCCAGACACCGAATGAAATACCCTAACGCTCCAGGAGACATAAAACAGCGAGAATTAAGAACATCTGCAACCAAAGCTTTCAGTGAGGCATTTTGTCGAGCACGTGAAAGGATAGAAGCCATGGCATTGTAAGCATACATATCGTTTCTATAACCTTCCTGTTTAGAAGCCCAATTGAAGAAGAAAAAAGCCAAACCCCACCTTTTGAATCCATTCAAGACGGTTTCAACTACCTTAGTGTTGAGCTCTGGAGCGAGTCTAAGTAGCTCAGGGTCGTCAGGTGAAAAAGGTTGTCTTGTGAAGATCGTAATTAGGTTATGGGCAAGCTTGGACTGATTGGGAGGAAGAAGTCTGGTGTACTCAAGCTTCGTAGTGAATGGTCTGTGAAGTTGGCGTTGTTGTTTAGAGAATCGATGGCAAAAAAGAGCGATTCTCGACAAGGCCATTAGAGAAGGCAATCAGACCAAAAACCCTTTCGTCTGTGATTTTGATTTTTCTTAAACCCCGTTTTTTGTTTGGCACCTGAAGGCCGTGTTTGGCTTCTACACTTTGGGGTCAAACGCGAGTTTTGCAGACGTGATTTGAAGTTGACTAAAGTTAACCTCAATGTAAAAATATTACCAAAAATAAATGTTTTTTTTTTTGTTAAAGAACACCAAAAATAAATGTTAGTATTTACCAAAGATAACATTTTTTTTGTTTTTCATCCTTTTACGTTCCCATTAAGATAAGCAAACATGTACAAGAGTTAGTATTTAGTACAAGGGATTCTAATTACTTTACCGAAGATAACCTTTTTAAATGACAATCTCGTAGAAAATCACTAAATATTATTTTTGTGAAATTTTAAAAACCATTAGAATTAACCGAACTTTGATCTAATTCTTTTTGTAAAAAAGATGAGTTATAAGTATTTTCAGCTTTTTAGTTTATTATTGGTTTTACAAAAGAGTAAAACAATATCATTCAAGGTGTGGTGGCTTAGTAGTAACACAAGCGTGTTGATTCTACTGTATTCCGGATTCAATCCAATTATGGAATGGAGATGCATTTTCTAAATAAGAATAGACTAAAGGTTGACTCCAGATATCCAAGGAAGACAGATGCAATTACGCAACATAAAACATAAAAGCAGGCATATGATTTGTTAAATTTATTTTTGTGAGTTAATAATAGCAGTGGCATTGTCGTCCTCCATGAGACATAGGTTTGCAGTAACCACCTTTACCATTGTCGTATCCATTGAGACACCAGCTGTTGCATCTCGCTTTGTCATTGTTTGTGTTGCACTTTCCAAATTTCGGGTGGTTATAACAACACAACGAACCACCCTCTACAACATATCCTTCAACATCTACAAAATGTAATACACATAAAACAATTTTATCTATATTTGCATGTTCTTTTTCTTCTTTACAACAAATTCGATACAATGATCTCATAGAGTTTTTATGATTAAAATATATGACGCGTCCTAAAACTCGGGTGTCTAGGCCACTGAAAATATACAAGCATCAAAACAGGTTTCTAATAATGTAAACATTTGAGAATTCAATTTTAATTACAAGAAAGGAGACATAACAACGGAAAAAAGGAAAACGAAGAGCAAAGCAAAAGAAAAAACTTTCACACTGGCCATTGTTAATCTTCTTCTTATAAATTTTATAAGTGTTGTAAGTTTGATTTTATTTTGAAAAAAAATTGTCTATATTGTTCTAATTTATACCAAATGTGTTTTGCATTTAGTTGAACTGTTGACGAAAACAAACTATAGTTTTTATGTTTTTAGTCATCTCTATTCTATTTCTAGATTGCTTGTTTTTTCTATATATGGTGTAACTTTTTATTCTGTTTAGGGAAAGTCAAAACACCGTGACTTGTTAATTGTTATTTAGGAATTAGGATAACAAAACCCCTAAAATTAGTTTTGTTCTGACTAAACATGTTCTCATTTAACCAAAATGGGCCTTTTCCACTTTGAAGGCCCAGTAGTAAATTTTTATGTGAACTAATATAGTGGGCCCAAGTCAAGTCATTAATGCTTTGTATCAGAGCTTTTAGAAGTTCGAACTTGCAAGTTTGTCATCTCCTTGGTCGGCTAATCTCCGATTTGGCTGCACCGCCGGAGCTTGAGGCTGAGTAATCAGCGAAGAACAACTCTCAAAACCATGGCTTCCCCGACTAATTCACAGAAAACAGGTAAAACAAAACCTTTGGATGCCCTTTTCATTCGACTCATTCCCTATATTGATTCGTTTCTTCACCTATGGATTTCTCATAGGTTTCTGCTAAGATGGTTTTTCTTTTGTTTCTTCATCCATCATATTGTACCAAGCAAGCGATATCGTTTGTAGGTTTATCTTGGCCATTGAGAAATTTCCAAAGTTTCTGAATCTTTGTCATCTAATTTGATATTGATATTTATACCTGAGATTGCAGCAAGAAAAGTTGTTTCCTCAGTATTCTCTAGGGTTTCTTGTATTTACTGGGATTTGTGTTGTGTTCTTGTTGGGAATTTTATGGAGAAAGCTTGTTTAAGAGTCTATGGAATCAGAAGAAAAACAAATTTTATTATATCTATACATTGATTTGATGACCCTAGCTTTCCTTTGTCTCCCTACATTGTAACAGTTTCAGACGACGAGGAGATTGATTACTCCATCAAACCAGAATTCTATGATTCGGATCTTGACGATAAAGATGAGCTATGGATTATCAAGAAGAGAGATGGTCGTACTTCTGATGCTGTACTTAGCTGTCCAGCTTGTTTCACCACTGTCTGCTTAGAGTGTCAGAGGTAATTTCCATTTACTCTCAACATTAGAACTCATCCCATTGAATCTGTGATTTCTCAATGTTGCCAGTGTGTTCCGTTGTTCAATCCCCATCTATCTGCTTGCTTCCCTTCCTGATGAATATAGTGATAGTTAGGTGCTAGGTCTTGGAATTTTGACTTGATTTGGTAGATTCTTGACCATTTTTACAGGCTCTAGATAGTCAAAATGTGGAAAATTCAGAGATCTTGATTCTCCCCAACCTCCTTTTAAATCTGTTATCTCTCCAGTCAAATCAGCTACTAACCGCCTAAGCTAATTACAACGCTCGAGGACTTATCACAATGAAGATCTTTATGTCCTCTTCAATCCCATGATTTTTAGTCTTGTTTATGCATTGATCGCTTTGCACTTCTTTGAGCTGTGTGAATCGACTTTTTAGTCGACATATGAACTTGTTTTAGTATTATCAACTGCGGAAATCAGATTATGACAAGTCAATTAAACATTGCAGGCACGAGCAGTATGTGACACAGTACAGGGCAGTCTTTGTGGTCAATTGCAAAGAAGATAAAGACAGAGTTTTGCAACACAATTCAATACCCTCAAATCTTGGTAAAAGAATGAGAGATTCGGAGAAGAAAGAAACTGGTTCCGCAGAAAACGAAAGAGTAAATGTGGTCTTTTGCTCAGCTTGTTCCACAGAGATCGGAGTAGTTGACAGTGAAGAGATCTACCATTTCTTTAATGTCATTCCAAGCGAGCCTTAAAACCATTTACTTTATGAGTTGTTTGTTACAATTTCTTAATTGGTGATTAGGATTTATAGTTTCCAATTGTTTGGTTGTTTGCGTTTGTGTTTTACCTTTCGTGTATATTTTTGGAAAAATGAAATGTTTTATAATTTTAAAAGGGGGTTATTTGAAAACAATCGAGGATTTATAGTTCAATAGGTCAGCATGTTTTTTAGCTACGAGACTTGGCCTAAATTAGTTTTGTTGAATGTGTCTAATTTACGCTAGTTAAATTTTGAAGAATAGCAGAAGATAAAGCGATCCTCTATGTCTAAATCACGATGACGTGGATTATTATGATTGGTGGAGTAAGCAAAGAAAATCTAGGGGACATCGCCAAGTGAAAAAACTAGAAAAGAAAAAAAAATAAATTCTTTTGTATGAAACACGAGTTGATTCTCCTTTTGCAGAAGTGTCACTTTCTTGTATTTTCGTCCACAGCCCATAATTCTATAAATTAATAAGTAAACGCAGCCGAGAATGGGCTCCAGCTGTTTAACACATTTGAAATTGTCAAATGATTCGTACCTATATAATTTAAAAAAAATATACGCATTTTTGGTAATTGGTGATCATTAAAAATCATCGATGGATTTATCCAGCTAACCCATAACTAATCATTTAGAAAATCCCAATTAATCACTCAACATTACTTTTGAAAAGAGCCGGACACAAATAAGTATGTTTTCTCTGTTAACTAAAATTTCTCCATGTCTCTAGTTTTGTGGTTCCCCAGCTGTCAGTCTGAGTTTTAATTTTAATCTCTGAGAATTTAAGATACAACAAAGTTTGGCTTTATCACTTTTAATGATCATAACGCTAAAGCATCGTAATCAGAGTTTTTGATTAATTTCTATTTTCCTTGTTTTCACAAAAAGGCATCCTAACTCATGATTATATAGTATGAAAATGTATAAATGGCACATTACCAACTGTACAATGATCATAACATTTTTGTAAGGGTATCATTCTTAATCATAACAAATATTAACACGATAATATAATAAAATGTGAATAATATTAAAAGAGCTGATCAGTCCATAAAAAGAGAAATTATTGTCACGAAATAGTACAAAAAACCTCGACGCAACGAAAGACATCATAAAATCGGGGGGTATCTGCTAGGTGGGCACGACTACTTTTTTTTTTTATTGTTTGGGGTCGCTCCAAATGGAATTAACGTTTTCTTAGTGGTAATACGAATTATGATTATAGAAAATTACACACACGAACGCATATTGTGTGTGGGGATCGGAGGGGTTTGGGAAATCGTAACCAGTGTCATAAAGCGCGTAATTGTCATTTTATTTGGAGCTATTTATTTTAGAAACACAAAAGAAAACATAATCACAAATTATTACTCCTCTTTTCATAAAGTAGGATATTTTAATTTTTTTTTTTTTACAAAGATAAAAATTTTGAGTTTCCAAAATAAAAATTATGGTTATTTATCGATTTTACCTTTATTCATTAAATACAACAAAATCTAATATTTTTAAAAATAATATTTAATAAAGATATATTTGGTTATTTATACTTATTATTAAAATGTGTGAAAAATCTAAAATATCATATTTTATAGAACGGAATAAATAATAGATGTGAAATCAATAAATACTTGTTTTAAATAGAAATCGTAATCAGTGTTGGTTTGACGTCTACTCACCAATCAATTACCTCATTGATTGTATCTTATTCCACATCTGACTCCCTCGACGACTAAACTTTTCAACTATCGTGGAAACTTGGAACAGCTTTTGTTTTAGTTGCTAACTAATTTCCCCACCTCCTTTAAAATGAAAATCGTGAGTTCGATGTATCCTTTAAAATGATGTAGTCAAAATATTTTGAATAACACGTCACAATGATCTCTTATCAGTATCACTATCTATTTACTATTTCTAACCGAGTTAATCCTAATGTGTCTTAAGTAGGACTTGTAAAATTTGTAATTAAGCTTCGGCTCTGAGTCCATTCAACCAAATAGATGGGACCCACCTTCTAAACCTAAAACTTAAATTCTCCTGCCGGATCGTGGGGTCACAAGCTACAGTCAACACCGGGGTCAGCGCGTGAGCTCAAACGCGTCCGGACAGAAATGCTCGCCAAACAAATAAAAAACCTAGCAGAAGTGAGCTGTGTGGGTCCCCACCAGCCATGTGCACTCCTTCCTGTCTCCACCAGCTACCCTCAAATCATTTTACCTCCTCCTCCTCTGCTTCTCCTTCTTCGTCTTCCTTTGCTCGAGAGAGATAGAGAAATCCACACATAACGAAACCCTAATTCCATGGCGAATAACGACGGAGCAGTGACTAACGGCGTCATAACCGAGCAGACGACGTCGGTGGGAGTTAACAAAGGAGCTCTTAACGCCGTGAAGAAACCACCGTCTAAAGATCGACACAGCAAAGTTGATGGAAGAGGAAGACGGATTCGTATGCCAATCATTTGCGCAGCTCGAGTTTTCCAGTTGACCAGAGAGTTAGGTCACAAATCCGACGGCCAAACCATAGAGTGGCTTCTCCGTCAAGCTGAGCCTTCTATCATAGCGGCCACCGGAACTGGCACCACTCCAGCAAGTTTCTCCACCGCTTCTCTCTCCACTTCCTCTCCATTTACACTCGGAAAACGCGTCGTGAGAGCTGAGGAAGGAGAAACCGGCGGCGGAGGAGGAGGAGGATTAACAGTGGGACCTACAATGGGGACTTCGTTAATGGGTAGTGGTGGTACTGGTGGGTTCTGGGCGGTTCCAGCTCGGCCGGATTTTGGACAAGTATGGAGCTTTGCAGCCGGAGCTCCGCCGGAGATGGTTTTTGCACAGCAGCAACCAGCTACACTCTTCGTCCGCCACCAGCAACAACAGCAAGCTTCAGCCGCCGCAGCAGCTGCAATGGGTGAGGCTTCAGCAGCTAGAGTTGGGAATTATCTTCCGGGTCATCATCTCAATTTGCTTGCTTCTTTATCGGGTGGGGCTACCGGGTCGGGTCGGAGAGAAGACGATCACGACCCACGTTGAAAAAAAGGTCTGGCCTTTGGTATGTATAGAAAGATTCCTACGTTTTATGTCATCGAAAGTGGTTAGAGAGTACTTAATTTGTGTTTTTTTTGGGGCTCATTTTTAGTTAATTTAAGCTTGTTGCTTGTTTGATTAGGGTTTAAGGGTTTATGATTATTTGGTCTCAGAATTGGTTTCGGAGAGTGATAGAAAGAGAGAGATCGATTGATTGATTGTTGTACTAAAAACGCCATAAAGCTCTGGTTTTACTGGCGAAACAGAGCCGTCGTCATTGCCATTAAACCAATCCGTAGAAAATTGAAGTACAGCAAAAAAATCTTATGTTCAGTTTTGTGCGTGACCTTGACTGGATGATTTGGTCCAGTTTTTTATTCATTAATATAGACAAGGAAATTAAAACAAAAAAGTGATGAATGATTGAGCTTTCTAGACTTCTTTGTTTAGCTTAGTCACGCAATATAATTTTCATTAAATTTAAATTCATCCAAGGACAGTGATATGAACATTTGTAATTTACCAGTAACCCCAGTTCCAACTATTCAGAAAATAAATTTATTATGGATGCCATAAGACGAGCAACAACATAAAAAAAAAAAACTAAACGAAAACTTAGGTTGGATGAATCTGGTTTTCATACAAAGAATGACAAACTCCTCTGTTTTTGCTCAACTCGAGCTTATCTTGGGCCATGAATTACTTCTCTGCCAAGATCACTTCCCAAACCTCTTTAGATGCTCGTTTTTTTATTGTCGTCAACAAATTTTACTAAACGAGGAAATTATAACAGTCAAATAACCCTTAATTTTATAAGTCCCAGTTATAGTTTTGTCTCCCCAAGTTTGTTGGAGTCGCGAAACTTTTAAATTTACATAAAAAAAAGTCGTTAACAAAAATGTTAGTCTCATTCAAACTTTAAGTTAACCATCTTTACTAATTTGAACCGAATTAACTATTTGGTTCGATCTGTGAAACCACGATTTAGATGCCAATATGATCTTATAAATCGGTGAACCGGTAAAATCGGATTAAACCGTGTCAAACCTGTAACCCTAAGAAAATCCTGGTTCTTGACAATTTGGAGTTCCTGCAACGTTTCTTCTCATCGATTTTGACCGAAGCTCCATGATTCAAACAAGATTATTTTCTCCGGAAGATCAAATCCAACAGACGAGAGATCTCTGTGTTTAGAAAAGTAATTCCATAATTCTCCTCAGCAAAGAATTAAGGGTAAAGGTGTAAACTTTGCTTCTCTTCTTCAAAGTCCACGCTATTCTCACTGTCGACCTCCGGAAATTTCCGGACTTTCTCGAATTTTCCCTCGCAGCAGCCGTCAATTTCAAGTGGGTATGTCTCAGATCTTCGTGGCTATTTAGGTTGTGTGTTCAATTCTTCGTTTTTTAGTTTTTGACTATTGATTTCCAGAAATCTGTGGTCAGAAGTATAGAAAGAATAACACCCTGACCAATCATAAAGCATTGTCTGAGATCTTCAATTTTCATGTAAAACTATGTTTCGAAAGCATATCGTGAATCAATGGTTGGATTAAGAAGATTGTAGTCTAATGTTAAGAACAACATAAAACACAAAAGCCGGTATGATCATGAGGCTGATGCCACAGAAGCATCTATCTTGAACTGAGCTAATTAAACAAGTAAAACTGATTTGTTACATTGATTGAGATTAGTGTTCCTGAGATTTGGGTTTATAGAGTTCTTTGATTGAATGCTTATTGTTCCCATCTTTGGCTAATGATGTTCTTGGATCTTCTCGGGTACTGAATAACATCTTCTGGTGTGTGTTACTCGTGTGTTTTTACAGGTCGGATTTAAGTCTTGTAAGAATCAATCAATGACAGAGATCTTTAGTAACACCGGATTCAGACAGTTAACACAAATGTTCCTGGCAATAATCTTCTTCCATACATCGGAATACATTCTTGCAATAGTCATTCACGGAGCATCGAGAGTAACTTTAAGCTCACTCTTAATCAGCAAACACTATGCTTTTGCAATGTTAATCTCAGTTCTCGAGTACCTAACCGAGATTGTCTTTTTCCCGGGGCTGAAACAACACTGGTGGATCAGCAATTTCGGTCTTATCATGATCCTACTAGGAGAAATCATCCGCAAAACCGCGATAATCACAGCAGGTAGATCGTTCACGCACCTTATAAAGATTCGCAGGGAGGAGGATCATAGGCTTGTGACAGAAGGAGTGTATCAAATCATGAGGCATCCGAGCTACTCGGGGTTTCTTGTTTGGTCTGTTGGAACACAGGTGATGCTGTGTAATCCAGTTTCAGCGATTGCGTTTGCGGTTGTGGTGTGGCGGTTCTTTGCAGAGAGAATACCTTATGAGGAGCATTACTTGAAGCAGTTTTTTGGGAGACAATATGTGGAGTATGCACAGAGAGTTCCTTCTGGTGTTCCCTTTGTAAACTAACATTAGATCAATTATATGAACATATGAGTTTGGTTTATTAGTTTTTACAGAGAAAATTATGAAAGAGATGTTACTCATGTTTCAGATATGTTCTTGTCAATGATTCATTACTGAACTAAAGGGGAATTTTAGTTGATTTTTATTTCAGCTTTTACTTCGAGTAAATTTTTAACACATGAACGACACTGATACAACCCATTAGGCTATGTGTTTGTCGAATGGATAAGATTTTAAACAAAATTTAGTACATTTCGATTAAAGTTTTGGTTTGAAATCGGTTCTGTTGGGTTTGGTTTGGCAGAAATGAGAAAACAGAATCCAGAAATGTCCTTTTTGGCTGAATAATTGGAATATTGTAAAGACTCTGGCCGAGCAGGAGGTTATGAAAGCATTGACCACTGTTTTCTAAAAGCGATATCGGTGCTTAAGCTCCGGCGATAGAGCGAGCTGTTTCCATTGTCTGAAAATTCAAGAGGGAAGACCATGTTTTGCGGAGGCTCACGCGTATTGCAGCATTTATCCGATCATCATCATCATACTTCAATTGGATTAGGATTAGGGTTTTGTGGTGCTAAGATTGTGCAGCTCTCTTCATTCTTTCTCAGGCCTTCTCAGGCTATGGCGAGTGGTAATTTCAGCCATAAATTGCATCAGCGGATGATATCTTCATCTGGGTCTCATTGCAGGACTCCCGGAGAAATTCCGATTCTTCACAATTGTTTCAGGTTTGATTTTCTTCTCCTCGGTTTGATCAATTCATGTGAAGTTTCATAATTTAGCTTTTAGCTTACCGTGCTGAGATTTATGTTTCTGGATTCCAAAGAGAGATTTATTTTCAAAGTCATCTGACTGATGTAAAATTGCTCATTTTCTGTTGCTTTCTTCTTCTGAAGCCAACGAGAAGATGACCCTGAGCTTCCAGCTGAAGGGTTATCCCCAGTTTCAGGTATCTAGGTTGCTTGTTTCTTCAACTTCCTCAAATCCAACTGTATCCTAGAAAATGTCACACCTTTCTACTCTTTAATGGTGATTTATGGATACCGTATAGACTTGGTTGAAGAATTCATGTTAGCTTATGATAATGCTCTGATCGTTATTCAATGCCTTTCTTTGATGTGCATACTTGCAGAGATAATGGCACCTTTTCGTACATGTTCATCTAATGCATTTTATGTTGCAGGAGGCATTGTTGCTCTAGGGAAGTTTGATGCCCTGCATATCGGCCATCGAGAGCTTACGATTCAAGCTTCAAAAATTGGAACTCCGTATCTATTATCTTTTGTTGGAATGGCCGAGGTATTTGGCTGGGAGCCTAGGTAATATCCCAACCTGTAGTATTCATGCCTTCCCTTTTCCTTTTGGCATAAATGTCGTTTGGTTCAAATTCCACATTAGAAATAAACTAACCTAAGATCCCTGTTCTTTGAGATAGTTAAGCATTAGATATGATTCTGCTGATTCGTTTTTTTTTAATCAATTTGTGCTCTTTCCCATGTTGACTGACAATACAAACCTGTACAAGCAGGGCTCCAATCGTGGCCAAATGTGATCGTAAAAGGGTGCTTACCTCTTGGGCTTCATATTGTGGAAACATAGCACCGGTAGAGTACGAGATAGAATTTTCCAGCGTGCGACAGCTTACCCCACGACAGTTTGTGGAGAAGCTGTCAAAGGAGCTCAAAGTTTGTGGAGTTGTGGCAGGTGAACTTTTAAAAGATCTCAACCCAGTTCTTTCTGATTGAAAACACACAAAAAAAATTGTTTGCAAAAATGTTCTTCCTCAGGTGAAAATTACCGATTTGGATATAAAGCTTCTGGTGATGCCTCTGAGCTAGTGAGACTGTGCGAGGAATATGGTATCACTGCTTACATCATAAAGTCTGTTATGGACAAGAATCAAGACTCGGGAAAGAGACACCCAGGGGATTCAAAAGACAGAGGGCAAGTCTCGTCTACACGTGTACGCCAAGCTCTTGCAGCGGGAGATATGAGGTACGTGTCAGAGCTCCTTGGCAGGGCACATAGGCTTATCTTGCAAGTCAGAACCCAAGATATGCCGAGTGAAAGGAGGATCTCAGTCCCGAGATCTTCTATACTTAATTTGCCGCCTGGGAACGGAATTTATGAGGCATGTTTGCTTCTAGTTGGTGATGAGTCTTCAATTCCGTGTACTGTAGTTGTTGATACATCATACATTCATGTAGAAACAGAGGAGGCACGACTCTGTAATTTAGATTGGTCTCAAGAATTTCGACTCTCGAGTGTTGAATTCGGTTGATTCAATCTTAGTCCCTATAAATTCATTTTTACTGTTTGTGTCTGAATTGAAAATTCTTTGGTGAATCCAAGAGTGATCAGTTCTCTCCATCGTTCAGTGTCGTTTTTAAGAGTATGTTGCTGAGCAGACACAATAGCCTGGGGACACTCGTCACAACCTAAAAATCCCAAATTTACCGTTACACAGATCATTCAATCCGACCATGTTATCGGTTGGCATTAATGAAGCATTAAGCAACAGCAAGCTGACATGGGTGGTTTCGTGGCCGGACAACGACAAGGACAAAGACCTGTCTCAGTCGATACTGAACCAATATATTGTATGATGAAATAGGCTGGAGAGTGAAGCTCTTTGATTCTTCCTCTGCTATGTATACAAGTATCTAACTCAAGACTGCTCACTTCTCTTGTTGAGCTTAAGAACCTTAGAAAGACTTCTTAATATTCTCAATTAGCCTTAAGTAAGCAAAGGTTCTTGTGTACTCTGTACTTGATTGGACGTGTCTGGGCACATTACTCTGTATATTTTCAAGCATCAGAAAACAGTTTCCATTTGAATTGATTGAGCTTTGCAAAGATAAATGATTTGCTTAATATAATGATATAATATTGTCTACAGTGAAAAAGGAAAAAAAAAAAATTGAGTTTGTACAGTATTGTCTGTCTTTCTAGGACTATTCTCTGACCGATCAGCTAAAGAAGAAATGAAATATTTCATCTACACTCCAAAGCTTCTCAGAAATCACTGCTTTATTGCTCTTCGTTGTCTTCAAAGCTTAGAGAAAGAGCCTTTTCAAGGCAACTGAAAGCTTTCTGGTAGCTCAAGAACCCCATGAACCAGAAGTCAAAACCATCGACCGTGACTACTTCAAGGTACTTCTGTGACGGTTTCTTGGTGTTCTGACTCTGGTCCACTCTCTTGATCTTGCACAAAGGAATTGACACTTTGTAGTGGACCCGGATCATGTCTCCTTGGGAAGAAGCCACCTTTATTGATCTCTCGCTGCAAAACGCCATTTTCTTGGACGAAATAAAGAGAAGGCCGGCGATGGGACCTGCCGTTGTAGACAAGTAACACTGGTACGTTTTGAACAGTTTCTCATCTTCACTGACTCTGAAGAGCCGCTTATAGATTTTCTCTAAACCTCCGGCCTGAAGAATCCTAGCTCCCAAAGACATTTTTCTTTTCACTGTTTCGGTTAGCTTTGGTCTTAGCTTGTTCTGGTCTCTAGCTCCATTGGTGAAACCATTGGTTTTCTTCCTTTTAAGAATCGAGTTTCCGTTGCCTGTCAAAAGAAAAAATAAAACCCTGTTAGCTTTCATCTCCCGAACAAGAACGGTAGTTAAAAGAAGAATGGTAGCTAAAAGTGGTACTAACTTTGTTCAGATTTATTGGAAGAAGTTGAAACCCGGAACTTGTTAATCGAAGCTGGATCAGGTAAGTAACCCATCGGAGTATTCTTCCCGGCCGGAAATCTAATGACTTGTCGCTCAACTATGCTCATGTTCATCTTTAAAGGATTGAGTAATTATTCTTGATCTTGAATCTTGATGTTTTTGTGATTTGTAAAATGAAGCTGATTGATGAAATGGTTTGGTGCAGGCAAAAGGTATTTAAAGGGAAAATAAAAGCAAAGATAGTGAATATTTTTTTGAAACCTTTTGTGACCCTAAGACTAAGAGAGTCTAAGATGAGTCATGAATGGGTCATCAACAATTCAGCAAAAGGGAAATAAAGCTTTTAAATATATCTCAATTTGAATCTTTTGGGGGATTAGGGTTAAAGCAATGTGTTTGGCTACTTTAAGCCAAGAAAAAAAGAGAAACGAAGGAAAAAAAGAAAGATAAACATGATCACACGGCCCTCACGTTAGACTCCGACATGCTTTTAAACCTACAAGTTGGCAAGACGGCATGCTTTATTTTTTGTTTCCCTTTTTTTTGTTTTTGTTTTTTTAAACTTGATTCGTTATATAATACTATACATACTAATTATAGTTTATTTGTTTTACGTTCTAAGAGTGATAAGATTTTAATTTATGAAAACCTTCTTTTCATTTTAATAACCAATACTCAACATTTTTGTGAATAGTTTGAAATGGAAAATGAAAGAAAGAAAATAAACTATACGCTGACTTATGTAGAATAGGCGTCGTGGCTTAGGAGCTTTCTGAGTTGGCATCGTGACTTTCTGATGTCATAACGTTCTTTTTGTTGCTAAGATAAGGTTTTCTTTTCTTATTAAAAAAAGCTAAGGTTTTTCAGATTTAAAATTAAGCAAAAAAGATTCATAAAATAAAACGCAAAAGGAAACATGATTTGAAATGGATCCCAACCATAGATTATAGAATATACCTGCCGTTGTATTCGTCACCCATGTGATCTACATAACATGCAATGCAAATGCATATTTTATATTAAGAGATTTACACTAAACATGATTTATATATGCATGCTTTACGTTGTATTCTATATATGTTAATTGAAGTAAAATGCTTATTTTTTTGGCACTAAATATTTTATGAAAATTCGTTATATATTGAGCATAAAGGTTTAATGAAGTTGTTGCAGTGATATTGTGGTTGAGAACGATTATTAATTTCTACGAGATTATATTTTAGCGACTTCGATATCATGTAATCAATATATAATAATCAGTCATTTGAGAAACGACTGATTCTAGCTAGCTAGGTGTGTCGACATGGAGCGGCCGGCCCATCCGTTTTAATTAGTCATATTTTACATTTCATGCAAGAGGTTCAATTTTTTTTTGTGTGGCTTTTGTTAGACTATCCCAACAAAGGAAGACTACCACCATTGTTAATGTGGAACCTCTAATCCGCGAATCTCCATATGTATATGGATATTATAGTAACATGATTTGCCTTAACAAAATCAAGATAATCTACTACATTTCAAGTTTTCAACATTTATGTGTTTGATTTATAGGTTAGGTGGATAAAGGTATCAGTCGGATAAGATAATTAAGGCTTTTTTTAATAAAAAATAAAATAAAATAATCAGGGCTTTATTAAGGGAACAAGTGAATGCTTTATCCAAAAAAAAATACAAGTGAAGGCACTTGTGAGTCGGGAATTTTGAATTATGGCAACGGGCTAATTTATAGAAATAGAAGTCAATGTACAAAAAGAAAGGAAGAAAGTCAATATTTTGCGACGGTCACATCTTATATGCAATAAAATAGCTTATCCTCTAATCGTAAAAAAATAAATTCTGGCGTGTTATTGAACTGGAAATTAGAGATATTATTTAAATAGTTGACACAACAAAGAATTGGGACATATAAAAGAATTGCGATAGAGCAGCTATTTCTGGCTCATACGCACACTTTAGGCGTACTATAATTGTCACATTTAAGTTTCCAAGGTACTTATATAACAGATTACAATAGACAAGGAAAACTATAAAAGGCAAACGAAAAAGGAAAGAGATTAGTTTAGAAGAGTGGAATCGTACCTTGCAAACTAATATGCAGAAGAGTATCCCGAAATCATCAAATTAAAAAAATATATATAACTAGATTAAAAAAAATTATGGAATAACATTTTTGAGTTATAAATTTTTTTATGGTAGTATTTAAATATACTTACACAAAAAGAATCAGAGATATATAAAGTGACTTTAGTGAAGTGGTTAACGGTTCACCTCTCCGGTATCTCACCAGAATTTGATTCTAACATATCGCGTTATACGATTTTACTAACACCGTTTGATTGATTTAATACCGTTAAATCTAACGATAATGATTTAAAAAAACTGGGGTAATTAAAATTTATCACCGTATTAAATCTTTTTGTGTTTAACTAAACAAATATCCAATGATACTTAATCATTATCCTTTTTAGCGAAAACATCTATTTTATTTTATTTTCATATTTCATAAAATGTCTTTTTTTTTCAATTAAATTCCACTTCTTCTATATATATATATCCCCTCTCCCCTACCTCTAAAAACATATTTATATAACAAGAAAATCGAAAGAATAACTTTTTAAGGGGGAAAATGAGCGAGAGAAGCGATTCTAATTTCGAGAGACTTTTTGAGCACATCTTTCTTAATATCGTCATTAACTTTCATATTCGAGTAATTTTTCTACCATGTTTTTTTTTAACTCATTTTATAAACTCAGAATCATCTTCCAATATGAAAATGAGTGTATTTGAACATAACTCTGATTTGAAATAAAACTATTATAACTTTCTTTGAATATGTTCATATACAAGTGAATTGAATTTTCAGCATATCAAATATTATTTTATCTAAAAAATTGTACAATGACTAAAAATCACTCAAGACAACCATGTATGAACTTATGGAAAAATTATTATGTTAGAAACTCAATTAAGCATCTAAACATTCCATAAACTGTTCTATTTTCTCTTAGGCTACTGTTGGTATGAAGATTTTTGTAAAAATTAAAATTTTCAATAAGAAAAATTCATGTTTTACACGACAGGATTAAATCATTTGGAAAAAAATTAATTAAAGTTTTCTAAAAAATAGTCAAAAGTAATTTATTAAAAATGGGTGACGGTTTTAGTCAATGATAATTAACTAAACACGTTGAATGATAAACGTGACGCTAAATCCTTTTTAAAAGTAATTAAGAGAAAAAAGACAATGTATCATAAACTGTTTTTAAAATATCTAAATAAAATAATTAATTTAAACCATATAATAAAAATCAAGTTGAACTCTAATTGATCCAAACCAACACTACCTAAATGGCTTTGATTAGTTATAGTTTTAAGAAAATTAAACTAATCAAATATAAGAAAAATTACCCACCCCTAAAAGACTATAGGTTGTGTAATTAAGAAGTAATAAAAAAATATCTCTTGAACGGGGTCGAAGGAAGAAACTGAAACATTTGGGACGATTTGTAAAATAAAAAACTAATACAGGGGCATATCTGTAAATTATTCTCCAACCCGGATCCACGGACCTGAATAATAATATAACCGGTTGAATATAACCGGATCCGGATAAAAAGCGATCCCTAACTTGAAAATTTTGCGCGCAGAGTGGTGTGAGTTGGTCTTCTTCAAGAGCGAAGCAGAAGAAAGCGTGAGAAAGCCTTACGTTGACCTGAGAGACATTTTGTCTGCCTAGGAAGAATGGAGCTGTTATGCAATGGGCGTTCCTCTGACGCTGACGCACATAAGCTCCAATGTTACTCAGTACTATGTTCCTTACCTCTCTGCCATCCAAATCTTCACCAACAAACCCGTCCTCGGTGGATCTTCTTCAAGGTCACATCGTTAGTTTTTTTTGCATCTTGATCTTACCTCTAATGTATGCATTGTCCCTCACAGTTTCTGATTTGATGGTAGTTACTCTCTTTCTCCAAATAAAGTTCTTATATGAATGATGTTGATTGATAATAATTATAGGTCTCCTCTATATCCAATTCCAAAAGTGCCAACCATGAAGTCATTGTCTGTCTTTTTCCTCACATATCATTCATTGACACCCGTCTTTCCAGGTATTTCCTCTTTCTCTCTCTCTCTCACAATCACAATTAAAGAAACCCAAAAACAAATCAGTTGAATATTAGTTTTTTTGATGTCTTGAACTAGTTTTTTCTTGTGTTTCTTAGAAACAATTCCTCAAGAGGAAACAGTTGGGCTTCCTGCTTTTGGAGTAGTGACTTCTGAGCTCTCTGGAAAAGTTTGGAACATGCCAGGGACCTCAGATCAACAGAACATAAGCATGCTTGAAGAATCTGCCGTCTCCTGGCTGGAAAAACTCAGGTTCAGCCACAAAGATTTCGACATGTTTATGGCTGAGAAATCTAATGCCCAGATGCCACTTCCAAGGTCTCGAACTCTAAGAACTCCCAAGTGGATGTAGAAATATGAGCCTGGTTATGGTATCTTTTTTTTCATGGAGTAAATAGATGTAAACTTTGTGAACATCTGGATTTGTTGGTTTTACTTTTAAAGTGTCATGTGATATATTTGTCAAAACTCGAATATTTAATAATGTGATTTGGATTGAGTATTTCTTCTGATACTGGCATCTCATATTCATCATGGTAAATACAAAATCAAACTAGAAGATGATTTTGCACAATCTTATGGTTTCGACAGGATTTTGCATTTACTTCCTTGACTCTAGCTGCAGTAGATCAATATCTTATGCCTTGCGTCTTGTAAGAGTATACATTTTGCAAGCATGAGGCTCCACTAGGGCAGAGAGTTGTGTTTTAACACGCGAATGTGTAGAATGCTGCATTCATTCATAATCATGGTTCATGATTAGGTTGCAGTTGTGAGTAGTAGTAAGGAAACATAATTCTAAAGCATGCTTTGTTTATCATAATTTACCGCCCATAAGTCACGAGCATTAACAATAGCTGATGATTCAAGGCCAATGTCCACCCATCGAGCTGTGATGTTTGCAGGTAATGATCCTCTGTTCCATAGGATGACCGCTACGCGTTTCTTGCTTAGTGGACCTGCCCATACCTGCATTGCACCACATATGTTATGTTTCTATGTTCATACTTTTTGTGTTTAGCATGTGCTTAAATATATTTATGATAAATATAATACCTCAAGATCACCCTCTTTCTTGATTTTC
The DNA here is from genome assembly GCA_028015245.1 of Cardamine occulta. Lineage (NCBI taxonomy): Eukaryota > Viridiplantae > Streptophyta > Magnoliopsida > Brassicales > Brassicaceae > Cardamine > Cardamine occulta. Next base: position 2,909,679 of record CM051385.1, read on the forward strand.
TTTCCCTGGATCCCAAGTTTGTCTGAACATATTAACAGCTCAAAAGCTCTTATCACTTTTGGATTTCATATGAGCAGATTCTGAAGTGGTTAAACTTTTTTTTTTGGTTATTTACCTTGATTAACAGCAATCACCTCTTTGTTGCTAAGCAACTCAAAGGTAACTTTTTCCATCGATCTAAGATCACATCCGATCAGCAGAGGAGCCTGCAAGAGAGAACACAATCCAACATTGGTTTAAGTAGGGAAAGATTTTATACTCTGTATAGTGCTTTTATGTAAAACAACATTCATACTTTTGCCAGTGCCCAGATGCTGAAATGTGACCTGTATTCTTCTTTAGTCATGCCTCCATTTCCCACTTCGAGCATGTCTGGATCTGTTTCAGTTTTACCCGTATACCCATATTAGCTTCTCGGGTATTTCAGTGAAGTTGACTTGCATCTACATTAATTATTACACCAAACTATTTACCATTCCACGAGCCTGGTCTTGCGTAAGATGCCCATCGATCGTTCTGATCCGCTATCATTGTCATGCTAACAAGCAAAAAAAGAAGAAGATCAAAACATCTTCATGTTCTTGTTTCACTAAGACTGCAAAAAAGCCATTAAAGAACACAGACCTTTTCCAATTATCTTGGATATCTCCTGTTGTTCTCCAACTGTTGCCAATATCTCCTGCCCAAGTTGCTGGATCCTCTTGTCCCCTGCACTTACAACCCAGTTTCTTGTTTAGTATATCACCAGACCAAATTTGTGTGAATTGTAACATAAATTAATCTTCTTCTAAGTTAGTCTTCTTACCATTCACACAAAGAGAAGAATATGGATCTTCCTGAATGTATCAGAGCTTTGCTCATCTTTGGGTATCTTTCTTTTGGACTTGTCCCTGTATTTTCGCAGTTATCATACTTCAAGTAATCAATCCCCTGTTGAAGACACACAACTTCAAGGTTTAGGAAATGAGTTCAGATATAACACACACACACAAACAAACAAACAAACAAACATACATACATACATACATACATACATACATACATACATACATACATACATACATACATACATACATACATACATCTCAGTGTGTAGTCTATACCCAGCATCAGAGTAATCGAGAAAAAGATGATCAACCAAGAAACTATGTCTTAGCATGGGTTATTTAACATATGCCTCTTGTGTGTAGTCTATACCCAGCATCAGAGTAGATCCCAAGCTTAAGCCCTTTGCTATGAACATAATCTGATAAAGCTTTGATTCCTGAAGGAAATGTTGATGCTTTTGCAACCAAATTCCCCTGTCAAATACACCAAAAATACATCTCAGTTTCGTTCTTAGAACAAAATAATTCTTTTGGGGGTTTATTTAACCTGAGAATCTCTCTTAAGTTCACCCCAACAATCATCTATAAACACAGATAGAAACAGAATACAATCATTAGAAAACAGAGAGGTGAAAAAACAGAGTAGCAACACCAAAAATGTTTCTTTTTCTTTTTCTTACCTATGTTGATGTACTTATAACCTATTGCAGAAAGACCACTTGAAACCATTGCATCAGCTGCAGAGAAACACAGATTATTATTATTATAATCAGTCAATCGTGCATAAGTTTTGTTTTCTCTGTAGTCGAGTCAACAGTCACCGGTTTGTTTGATGAGAGTTTCATTGATGTTACACTGAAAATGATTCCAGCTGTTCCATCTAATCAGAGAGCGATCATAAATAGCTTGTGAGTCAAGGAAATGAAAGCACCAAAGAAGAAAAAGAAATGAAGAGGATCGAACCCCATTTGAGGAGTGAGAGCAAGTCCATTGTTCATCAACATTCGACTCTGAAACCCATCAGCGAACTGAGTCAGACTCAGAGTCAGAGCGAAAGTGGTGATTCGTACGAAGAAACCAAGAAGAACCATTGCTTGATTAAGCTTTTTTCTTGTTTCTTTCAATGGCTATAAACAGACTGGGAGAGAGATAGAGAGAGTTCAAGAAAAATCAAAAATGGGTTCTGTTATAAATGTTGATGGTTGAGTAGGAACTGTGGTATCATGCTGATCTCTGTATATATACACACACCACACTGTGACCCTCCTTGTTGTCTCCAAAGCAAGTGGGTCGTTTTCGGTTTTATTTTTATATTTATTTTCAGATTTGTGTAGTTGCACGGATATGGAGTATAGATATTATATTTGATTGTGACACAAAAAAAAAAGTGTAAAGAGATAGAATTGAAGAAAAGAAGAGGTTGTTTCAAGTGTAACTGTGTAAGACGTATTCATTATTAATTTCAACAAATTAGTGATAGACTGCGATTGATGTTATTAATAGAGAAAAAGCGTTATTGGTGAACCTTTAACCAAAAAAAACACAAGTGTGATTGGTTAAGTCGTAATATAAGCGATGGAGTGAAATACTAGAGGATACCGTGTATTCATTCATAGTCTCCAGATTTTAGAAAAATAAGCAATATAAATTTTACAAATAGAGGAGACCTTTATTTGTGTGGGTATTAATTTCTAAAGAATATATATAACTATATTAAAAATTTTAAACATGAGATAATATATATAGAAAACATAACTGGATATTTAGTAAAAATGATGAAAAATGAATTGTAGAGGTAGAAATTTAGCTAACTCTAACAAAATAAATAAATAAACAGCTAAGACGATCCAAACTTCTTTTGTTTAACAAAATAAATATTTCTTACATATTTCTTAATGTCTGAGGAAGTGTAGTATATCACAGTGAACTTCCTATGTTTCAGGTAAAAACCTCTCCCAGGACTGAGGACTATATATTAAAAGCATAAACAAGGGTTTTTTTGGAGTGACTCACTTTTAGTTATGATGAATAAATAATTAAGTTCTGATAACGCCATTTAGATCCAAAATACAAAAACAGAATTCTTCACGCGTTTCAATAAATGGTTAGGTTTTCATTGTCATTATCGCATTGGACTCTAGTAGGTACAACCGAATATTTGTATGAAATACACATTTACATTTATAAATTAGAAATTATATATATATATATATGTTATTGATATTAGAAATATAGAATTATATTACAGATTACACCAGTCCCGCATGTCAGTGGCCATTCGAATATTATATACTCTTTTCTGATTATTAAAAACTGAGCATGCTTTCCGAGTGTGATGTTTGATGATTATGATGTGTGCTAAATTGTTGTTGAAAAAATGTGCTATATTTTAAATATTAGAATGTCACTATTGTAAAGTAGTACATATTTGTTTAGACTTAAAATGCTGTGAAAAGTGAAAACTTAACAAAACCTGTTTCTAGCTAAGTCAAAAGTTTTGAACTAAGACCAAATGGCAAAATAAGTGATCTGACTATCTTTGATCTATAAATCGATATCTCAAAAAAACATAAAATTCATTTTTTTAAATAAATATAAATCAACATATATAATGCCACAGTGGTAGAAAAGTAGAAAGAGTATACTTTAAGGCAAAGTCTTCAGTTATTGAAATGATTAGAGATTTTCTTCCTCAGGTGTACCCAAAAATGATTTTGACGTGTGTCGTACGCATCAGCATTAAAAGCAAGGAGTTCATCATTATGTGGACACACATTTCGTTTTGGAACTCATCTGCTAGCATTTTAAGGATTAATTTAATATAGAATCTTTCGCTTATGAGAAAATGTATAACAATTTATTGGAGAATAAGTGGAGACCTAGTAGTTTGAGATGAACCCTTATTGTTTTTACAGAATAATTGGAGATTACAACCCCACTCTCTATGTATATTTATGTTTCAGGCAACAGGTTTGAGAACATACAACTTACACGCATGAGAATCCACTGTTGCTGTCAAGTTCCCAACAAACTTTTGCTTCAATGTCTTGTGCTGTTCTCATATCACAACAGAACACATTCATCAGAAGACAAAAGATCTAATTTTTTCTGCTGTTTGGTTTACGTATGTATATAGACAGTTGAATATGCGTGCATTTCTGTATACCTGCCATAGATCTCTGTCATCCATTCATGTTTCTTATGTCACAACCAAGTAGCAGAGGAGCCTGTAATATATGAACAGCATTGGTTTCAGATTGATAGATTTTGATCCAAGATAGTTACTCTATATCGAGAATGTACTTACCTTTGAGATTGCCCATATGCTGAAATGGACTATGTACTCGTCTTTCGTCATCCCTCCATTTCCAACTTCAAGCATATCTGGGTCTGCAACCAACAACAAAGTGCCGTTCCAGCCAAAATCTATAAAAAAACTTAAAAGCAGTTTTCTCTTGCAGATAAAATAAGAGTACCGTTCCAACCACCAGGCCTTGCATGGTCAGCATAGACTTCATTCATGTCTGCTATTGAGATCATACTGTAAAAAGCAAAAGCATTGTTAAGAGTCTTAAGATGAAGAATTTTCAGCAATATTTTGAAGAACCATAACGCCATCTTACTCTTACCTAACCCAATTGTCTTTGATGTCATTAGTGGTTCTCCAACTGTTGCCTACTGGAGATCCCCAGAGAGCTAGATACATATCTCCCCTGATAAAAAGTGTCATTTAAAAGTCTTAGTTCCAAAAAGTCATTTAAAAGTGTTTCTTTGAATTTAAAGATGATTTATACCATACACAAGGAGTGAAAGATGGGGCGGCCAGAATTCATCAGAGCTCGGGTCATCACTGGATACCTGAATTGCATCGTCATCCATTATTGTCAGTGAATGTGAATCCCATATGTTAAAACTTCGTATCTAAACCTGAAATTCAAGTGGTATCATAAGCTATTACACCTGACAGTTGGTTAAGAGCCATCGTTGTTGCAGTTGTCATACTTCAAGTAATCAATTCCCTGAAAATTTGAGCCAAGCATTGTTATTACTTACTGTCTGATAACCAGAGGTCAATGACTAGTTAATGAGATGGACGTACCCATTCTGCAAATGTCTTGGCATCATGCTCCTCGTGGCCTAAAGAACCCGTCATGGTTTTGCTGCAGGTCAAATACCTGTAAACCAAAAAATTATGAGGCCAATGTGTATTCTTGTTCAAATCACTAGGAAAGAGTAAGAAAAGGTGGTCAAATCCACATTCCTCTAACCTATGAAACTATGATCTAGAAACAAAAGCAATAATAATTTGCCTGGCATCTGAGTAAATCCCGAGCTTAAGTCCCTTGTTGTGAACATAATCCGCAAGTGCTTTTATACCAGAAGGAAATGTTGACTTCTTAGGCACCAGATTCCCCTGGAAACGAGATTTGAAGAAAATCAAAATTTAGCAAACTGCAGAACATGAAATGGAACTTAGTCACACACCAAACCAAACGACAAAACTATCTCGATATTTCACAAACCCCCAAGATCAATTGTAAATCAACCAACTATAAGAAAAAACGAAACAAGCTAAACACACAGAGCAAGAGAGACATAGATTTTGTACGGACCCCATGGGAGGAGTGACTCCGAGGCCATTAGCGAGCAAGTGTCTTCGTAAGATCTCAGAATCATCACCGTTAACTTCAACGAACTTTTTGACTGATCTCGAAGAGTCGACCATTGATGAAAACAGTATCATAAGTATTGACAGCTTCACCATCTCACTTTTTTCTCTTCTCGCCATCTCTGCAAAATCTCTCTAAACGGAAACAGAGTGCGAAGATAGTTGACGAACACTGATTCCTACTTGGAAGTAGAAGCTCAAGAGTGTTCTATATTTTCTGTTTATTACTAATTTGCCCCCTCGAACTCTTATCTACGTTACATCCTTTTTAAAAAAATATCAACGTCCACATAAGGTTTTGAATTTTGATATAGTTCTAATTTCGGATAAAGAGGATATATAATTTATGTCAATAATAATAAAAAAAAGAGAATACATAATTCTAGTTTCCTTATATTTTCTTACATAATTTTAATGATTGAATTCTTTTAGATGATGAAAAACATAATTAACAACATTCAACATAGAGAGGCTAATTCAATTTTTTACGGTTAGATCTATTTGTTGATTTACGGAAAAGTCTGGACAAAATTAGCGTGGAAATTTTAAAAGTTTCTTTTAAAAATCAACATCAAAAAAGGCTCACGTTTCTTAGGCTATTCAGCTGAGCTAAAATAATAAAATAATACTTTTGATGATGTATTTTTCAACATCCTAGTTTTAAAAATTGAGATAACAAAACAAATCATTATTTGCATTACGATAAATTAAGATTTCTGGATTGTTCTTTTGAAATATATGTCTCTGTTATGGACTTGAATTATATTTATAAACAAGACTTTGAAGGTCTTTGATTCCTGTACGTCTCTAGCCATGATAATTTATGTCCGCATATATCATTTTCTTTTCTCTCTAAATCTTCTTATTGAAGAGTTTTCAAACTTATTTTATATATCAGTCTGTGTCTGACAACAAAAACAAATAATCAGTATGTCTTGTTCTTGGAGAGTCTTCTTCGTTGTTGTTATTGGGTACTAATCAAATATCACAAATCAGAAAAATTAAATATCCTTGTAATCAAATATTTATATTAGATCAGCCATATTATTTTTAATAAAAAATTATTAAGTTTGTAAATGTTTACACAAATAATAAAACACACTTTGATACACAAATATTATGTTTTTGAAAGATTACAAAAACATGTCATTATACGAAAATAAATATTTTACTAATCTAATAAAAAAAATTGTAATATATAAATTAGATCTGATCCGAACCTAAAAATCAATAACGTTATACACACAACTTTACATATATCCATCACTAATTCAAATCGAACCTAAAACTTGGAATACTCTAAAATTCAGAGCGACTAAAAACTTATAATGATTTCATTTAAGCATTTCAGATGATATGTACATCATGGCTAGAATATGTATCTTCACTTTCCAGTTTCCAGCTTAGGTGCTTAGTTTGGTCAGAGAGCATTGCAATTCCCCAAATAAACCAAAACCTGATTCACAAGTAAACCTCGAAAAAGAGAGAATCCACAGTGACTTCATGAATCAACTCTCCGACCCATCTCTTCACATTCCTCCAATCTCTCTCCTATACTATATATTCACTCTCTCATTAATTTCTCTACGATATCGTATTCGTTTAAGCAAGCATCATCATCGAGATAGAGACATAGAGAAAAAATGTCGGATTGGGGACCGGTGCTAGTGACGGTGATACTGTTCGTGATGCTGACGCCAGGGCTTCTGTTTCAGTTGCCGGGACGACAAAGATACGTTGAGTTCGGTAATTTTCAGACAAGTGCTCTTTCTGTTATCGTCCATTCTCTTCTCTACTTCTCCCTTGTTTGTGTCTTCCTTCTCGCACTCAAGATTCACATCTACATCGGCTGATCTCAACCCTTGATGAATTTATGTGTGTTTCCAAGTTTTTTCTTAAAAAACTTTTAACCTTTATTAACCATTTATCAAGATTTTAGTTGCAAATGTACTTTCATGGTCTATTAATCCTTTGTATCGGACCCTTTTGCTTTATGTGTTTACCTTTTTTCTTCTTGTAAACGCAAAGATTCGTTTTGTGCTTGAAATAAGTATGGCATTAACAACTTTTGTTTTTTAAAAGAATTAACTAGTAACCTTATATATGTGAGTTAATCAGTTAAATGCACAAGATCCGTAAGTTAATTTGTCAACAAAGCTGGACATTCATTTATTCCCCCCCTTTTTTTTTTTTATGTTAACGGTTATTTCTGTTTTGAGGGACTAGAAGTCAAGAGAAATGAATAACCATATACTAATTAATAAATAATTGTATAATTCAATGTTCCCTAATATATGGAGTATATGATTATTTGTTTGGCATTAAAATAATGACCTTGTTTGAATTATATAAAAAAATTCAGTTTAACTTTGGTGACAGTCTTTCTGCGTACCAAATTCGATTTTACAAAACCTAAACCGATTATAAAACCAAATTAAACTGGTTATCGGTCTTCCAAACGACAATCACCTATTAATTGCTAAAAAGCACCGACAAAATTTTCAAATTGAATAACTAATACAGCTTATTATATAAGTTCCTTAAAATATCAACCGCACGAATCAAATATGACAAACACAAATATTAAAATTCTCAGTATCAGACAAAATTTGCACTTTAAGATATATTTACTCAGACATTCTAAAAAAGAAATATTATGATATTTTATCAAAATATATTCTGTACCAAAGTAAAAAGTAAAAATACTACTATTGGGATGTTCAAGCAGTTCAATCCACAGTTAGCTTAAATTTGTTAAATATATTTTAGTTTCGGATAAAAATTAGTAGTTACCTGAAAAATGTAATTCAGATTGGTATGTTTTTAGATTGAACTTATGATTTAGTCAAATGTAGTTCTCATAATTTTCAGCAATTAACTTTCAAAATTTTGTAACAGAAAAAATATTTTAATCAAGTTAAAACTTTGTTTGGTCCGTTTGAACGGGTAGATTAGATTAAATTATGATACAAACAAAGTAATACTATGGGCTTGATATGAATCGATATTCTAAAATGGAAAAGTGTTACGTTGTCAAAACGTGAAAATTTTGAAAAATGATTTTGGAATTTGAATCTAGCTATAGAAGAAAAGAGGTAAAATAATAATAAAGCAGCTTCTTCGCTTCTTCTCTCTCTTCTTCCTTGTGTCTGTGTGTCTCTTCTCACCATTAGAGGAGAGAACACTTTGAAATATATAAAAGTGAACTAATCCACCAACTCCAATTTTTATCTTCTTCCTAAAGGGAACATCGACGTTTACTGCATTCTTTTCTAATCAATTTCAACCCCTAAATTTTGAGATTGGCCTTCTCGATTTTGCTGGTATGCTACATTTTCTTCATCTCTTTCTCTATTGATTGTTTCCTCAATTTTTGCTACTGATCTATTCGAGATTTCAGATTGCGATTACGGTTGAGAAGCGGAGATCTTAAGGTGGTTTTGTCTGGTGGGGGAGTGGAGTTTTGAATTTTCGCCGATGTAAGTGTTTCATTTCCGCCATGACCACCAAGCGCGCCTACAAGCTCCGTATCCTTTTTCGTTGTTTCATTGTTTAATCCCAGTGCGGTGCTTGATCTGTGGCTTTTAGCTCTGGTTCACGAGATCTGTATGCAATTTTTAGCTTTGTGTGTTTGCGTTTCTCTGTGAAGTAATTAATGACTTTTGGGTATCTGAAAATTTAAGACTTGCAGTCAATTTCTTACTTTGACTAAAGTCTCATCTGAGGGTATTGCTTAGCCTTGACTTGTGTGATACATTTGGAATTCGATAGAGGAGTTTGTGGCACATTCTGCTGCTGTTAATTGTCTTAAAATTGGGAGGAAGTCCTCGAGGGTTCTCGTAACTGGCGGGGAAGATCACAAGGTCAATCTATGGGCTATTGGTAAGCCCAACGCCATTCTGGTTAGTACTTCTCTCTTCTCCCTCCATTGCTTCTATTGCCTCGGTAGATTATGAGTTCATTTTTGGTGAAATGCGACACACTTTAGATTAAATGTACTAGTGCCCTTTGGAAGATTGTCTGTCTGAGTGTCTACTTGTGGTCAGAGCTTGTATGGGCACTCGAGTGGGATTGATTCAGTAACGTTTGATGCTTCGGAAGGCTTAGTAGCTGCAGGAGCTGCTAGTGGTACAATCAAACTTTGGGATCTAGAGGAGGCAAAGGGTAAGTTTATAGCTCTATGTTAATCTAAAATATTTTTCTCATTTTATGCTAGTCAGCCATACCTGCCTTTTTATATTTACTGAATATGTTATTTTGGTTGCATCTACGAGTAGTTGTCAGAACTCTCACTGGTCATAGGTCGAATTGCATATCCGTGAATTTTCACCCGTTTGGTGAGTTTTTTGCTTCTGGTTCTCTAGACACAAATCTTAAGATATGGGATATAAGAAAGAAGGGCTGCATCCATACTTACAAGGGTCACACTCGAGGGGTCAATGTACTCAGATTCACCCCAGATGGTCGTTGGGTTGTATCTGGAGGACAAGACAATGTTGTCAAGGTTTGTAGCTGTCTTTCTTTCATTGGTTGTTTTTCCTTTCATAGTATCTATTGGGGAGGACAACAGCCGGGGGAGTCATCTTGACAAAATTCAGATTGTTTTTCTGAGGATATTTTGAAGAAAAAACAACACATTTTGTTAAATAGATATAAAGTGGTGCTGAGAGATGGTAGTAGTTCTTTATGAAAGGAACATATTTTTGTTTCAATCTGCCTGCTTTATGTATTCTCATGGGGGGACTTTAGAGTAGGTTCTTTATGTGTGGATGAGAACATGCTATTATATTTGTTACCTCTCTGTGGCTGACCTTATTACCCTAGGGGAAAACATTTGCTTATTGCTAAAATACGGACATGCTACCCGATCAACTTGGATACTTAGATCATCTGGCTTTCCTATCTCTCTTTAGATCTGTTTCGTCTCACAGTTTGTACTGCTTACTGTACTTGTTATCGTGAAAAGCAAGTTACCAGCAAGTTTTGCTTTCTCTCTTAATGTTGGATCTGATATGTGGGTTGCCTTCACCAGGTGTGGGATTTGACAGCTGGAAAACTATTGCATGAGTTTAAGAGCCATGAAGGGCAAATTCAGAGCCTAGATTTTCATCCCCACGAATTTCTGCTTGCAACAGGTCTGTATCACACTTTCTAGGGAAACTTTGTAATATTAAATCTCTAAGATCTACAGATGACATAGATTTATCACAATGATATGAACTTGAATTAGTTTTTAAAGCTAAGAGTGATATGAGAACAATTACATGGTGTAACCAACCCCGACATCATTAGATCACTGTTGAATCATCTTCTTTTAGTAACTCACATTTACTGTTTTCTCATATGTTTAGCTTTAGAAGCTTTCTGTTGGGTAGAGAACAATAAGGTTCCAATTGTCGTGCATTTTGTTTCCCCTGGGCCTCTCATTTTGCGAAAAGGACTTCAGTAATGCCTATTTCTTTTTACGGCATCGTTTTCCTTAATGTTCATACAAATTCTGTTTTTTTTGCCGGTGGTAATAGGTTCAGCTGATAAGACTGTAAAATTCTGGGACCTTGAAACATTTGAGCTTATTGGTTCTGGTGGAACTGAGGTATCATGTGCTGTCTGTACTACTTCCAGTTGTCCACTGTGTCGAATTTCTGGTATTCAATCTTTCATTCAACTAATCTAATATTCTCATTTCCTAGACTACTGGGGTTCGTTGCCTGACTTTTAATCCAGACGGAAAAAGTGTGCTTTGTGGATTGCATGAAAGTCTCAAGGTAAGGTCTTCTTGATGTCTCAGCTAGAAATATATTAACTTAATAAATCCCTCTTTGGAGGATTTAACACTTATGCTTTACTACTCTTTCGCAATCTTAGTATACATGTTTGCTGTCCTTTCTTCATTAACTTCCATGCAAATTGTAGATTTTCTCTTGGGAGCCGATAAGATGTCATGATGGAGTGGATGTTGGATGGTCAAACTTGTCGGATATGAACGTTCACGAGGGAAAGCTTCTCGGTTGCTCATACAATCAAAACTGTGTAGGCGTGTGGGTTGTAGACATTTCGGTATTTCTCTCGCTCTCTCTCCCTACATGCTTTATTATAGTTTGGCATGTTCCGTAGTTGTTATCTCTAAGTTTTCCATTCAATTTTCTAATGACATTCTCAGCACACTGAGCCTACGAGTGGAGGGGCTACTCAGTCAAATTTTCATCAAGAGAAAACATCGGGCTCAGGCAGAGATCCGGCTGTTCTGAACGATAACAGCCCAAAGGTTATTCTCGGAAAGTTTCCTGGTTCCCAGAAAGTGGATCCTTTGTTGAAGGAAACAAAGTCTCTAGGAAGATTATCAGTTTCTCAAAACTCAGATTCTTTACCAAAAGAAACAAAGTCTACTGGAAGGTCATCAGTAACTCAAAGTTCAGATTCTTTGGTAAAGGAACCAAAGTCTCTCGGAAGGTTGTCAGTTACTCATAGCTCAGACGCAGCTAAAGAGTCAAGGACCTTGTCATGTATGTTTTACTTTGTTATTTTTTTCTTTCTCTTTTCATTTTTTTCTGCTATAATATTGCTGCTTACTAAATGATTATCGCATTTCGTGGTTTGTCTGCTGTTTGCTGAAGCCACAGGAAGTACGTCAGATTCTCCTCACAGGGTCACTTTAACCAGTGCTCCAAAAATTTCTTCTGGTGTTCATACGGTTGTCCCTACTGCTGCAGCCTCAAAGAGGAATTTTGCAAAATCTAACCCAAAGGCGAATCTAGTCAATAAAGAGGATTTTTTTCCAGTAATTATCCCCAGGACGGAGCCAATAGTTGAGCCGGCAGCTGAATCCAGAACAGAACTTGATATTATTGGAAGAACTATGCCATATTCGCTGCAGTCAAAGGCGGCTGATTCTCGAAGGCTATCGAGCAGCAGAAATGAGCCAGATCTACCAACCACTTCGCTTCTTGAGAGGTCTCGGTCTCAGCCTGTAGAACCAAGCAATTTACAAGATGGAAAAACATATCCTAGTGACGAAGGTGGCTCACGGGATACAGCTGAGAGAAAAAATAAAGATAACAGATACAGGGGATTCGGAAGGTTTAATTCAAGATCACTGGTGAGATCACCTCCAAGAAATCACGACGAAAACTGTATGTTTAAGCGCCTTTCCAGTACTTGTTTGTTTTAGAGCAAATATGAATGGCATTTGATATCGTTTACCTATTTGTGGCATCTTAAATGTGGAGAACACTTTTCTTAGTTTCTGAAGGACTTAGGTATATATTTATGAGATCCTAGGAATCAGTATTTAGGTATACATGTTTTGGTAACACAGCTTCTTGTTTAGTTGGTCCTTCTATATTAAGATAGCTGTATTGAGTTTTCTGGATGCTGTTCTCAGTTCTAAGCTAACTAACTCTTTATTTCAGCTGACTTGATTAGCTATAATGCAAATAGAGATTCAAGTCCTACTGAAAGTCGAAAAGGAGGTAACTCTTTCCTGACATCTTTTTCTTTTCCTTTTCATGGGCGTATGAAAATATTCTCATTATCTGCCTTGACACACTAGGAAGACTGCATTCCCTTGTTCTAAATAGGGAAGGAAGAGGAAGATTTTCTAACTTTGAGGGTCCTGTTTCGACTTCTTCTGGTGGAAATATGACTGCACCAAACATTCGCCCTTCCAATATGGTAATGGCCTCAAATTTGTGTTTTCAATTTCTACTGCTCCTGCATCTTCAGCGTGTTAGTAAGCATAAAATTTCCCAACGACTAGTCTCCAACGCCTCATCTAGTCATGCTTCCGCTCGAGTTCCTACAGAGATAATGATGACATTATTTCCTTTCATACAGTTCAAGCAGAGAGGAAACCATGTGCCAGTTGATCAAGGAATCACTTCTGCCAGTGAAGAAGATATAGTTTCAGACATAATGGGGCAGCACGATCAATTTTTCAGCTCTATGCAGTCTCGTTTGGCTAAGCTACAGGTAACACAGAGAAAGTACATAATACTTTTGGTTCTGTCCTAATTAGGATGCTAGCTGTAATACTTCATAGTTTTCCATAATAACCATAAACGTTGTTTATCTTCTAAATACTTTCACTAAATTTGCAGGTAGTCCGTAGATATTGGGAAAGAAACGATATTAAAAACTCGATAAGTTCAATAGAGAAGATGGCTGACAATGGTGTAAGCAACTTCTGTTTGTTTCTTATCTAATTCACGTGTACAATATAGTCAAAAAGGCCTTCTACTTACCCAAACCCTTACATTTGGTACAGGTTGTTGCGGATGTACTGGTTATAGTAACTGAGAGACCTGAGGTTTTGACTCTGGATACTTGCACCTCTATTCTTCCCCTTTTGACAGCTCTTCTAGGGAGCAGCATGGATAGGTAAGCTATTCATTTTCTAGAAAATAACATGGTCATCGCTTAAACTGGGAATCCAGTTTTTATTTGTTCTCTAAACGCTGTTTCCCATCTTTAGACATTTGAGTGTCTGCCTGGATTTGCTGCTTAAGCTGGTAAGAATGTATGGGTCACAAATTTACTCATCGCTGTCGGCTCCATCATCTGTTGGTGTAGATATCGAGGCTGAGCAAAGGTTGGTCCAGGCATCCATCTTATCTGCATTGTCATTTTCGATTGCAATTTATTCTCTTTTTGAAACTCAAATGTGTTTATTGCTATTCAGGATGGAGCGGTACAGTTGTTGCTTTGTTGAACTTGAAAAAATCAAGGCTTGCCTTCCCTCTTTAGCAAGGTGAGTTTTTCTTCATCTACTAGACAATGCAGAGTGCAACGGTTCTCTTCTCTATTTAAGTGTGTCATCTTATGTCTCTTTATGGCTATGTAGAAGAGGAGGATTGGTGGCAAAGACTCTACATGAACTCAACTTAGCATTCCAAGAAGTTTCATCATGATGACTCCGTACTTTTTGGGTGTGCATTTGGTTCCAATGTGGAGTTTAACAAAACAAAAGCTAATTCTACCAAGCTAACCAAAAGAGTCTACGGAAGACTAACTAACCCTCGAGTATTGCGTCTGGCCGCTGCTCGGATCGCGGTACTGTCTCTTGGTTTCAAGCTAACTTGGTGTGTAAAGAGCCATTTCGGCTGTTGTATTGATCTAGCTTATGTTTTCTTTAACACTGTTAAGCTACATGTTATTAAAAGCACAAAAGAGAAGCCTATATTTAACAAAACTGGGTTTTCAGAAAGATTCAGATCTTGAAATACTTATACCCAAAATCTGGATTTGTCATTCCCTCTTCCCAATCTCCCATTCGTTTACCACCAAATACTACTTGCTGAATGCCTAAGTACCTGCAATTTCATATTAACGAAACTTAAAAGTTTTCTGCGACAGAAGGAATCAATCAAAGGAAACAACAAGTTCTCTTATGTTACTTACTCTGAACTCATAACTGTCAAACAGTTGAGAAGTACATCAAGGGCAAAGATATCGGAAGTACCTAAATCAACCCTGCAACAAACAGTGCAAGTAAGGTTCATACTAATTACACAGTTTCTTAGGAGATAATTTGCACAAGAAAAGATGTGTCGGAACAGGTTATTACCACACACGACCCCAATTGTCTTGAAATTCGACGTCACTGATGTCATGGAACGATGAAGGCATCACTTTGAAGCCCTTCTCTGCATCGTAGAGAGGATCATATTCCATAGATGAGTTTGCAAGCTGCAATCATAGTTTAACATATATCATTAAGACGACAATGGAAATATAATAGAAAACAAAAAACAGAGCGGATGTTGAAGAAACCTGTAAGTTAGATGTATTGAAAGCGCCCAATCGCCCCATAACATACCATGCCTGAATAACCTGTTAACAAACTCGAGTTTTATTGTGGTCAGAAGAAAGAAATGGAAGAAGTATTGAGCCATCACAGTAAGAGTCTATGTCTTGCAATAACAAGAAGAAGATGAATTTCTTACACTTCCAATAAGATCAACATCTCGATCTGAAGGCGATCCGTAGAGCTCAAACCATATGAAGGAGTCAACAGGATTGAAACTGCAGTTATCAAAAATAAGAATATTGGTCACGAAATATATGGAATGTGATTCTGAAGTAAGTCTTATGTTATGTAACAGAATGCAATGAACAAGATGGACAAAAAAAGCGTCTCACTCTCTGAAGTTAACTTTGAAAGAAAGCACAGAACCAGTCTTCTGCTTCTGGAAATCTTTTCCCTTCTTTCTAACCCTTTCTTCAACCTAAACAAACATGTCAAACTTCAGAATCCATAGAAAAAAACCCATATATATATCTGGTTCATATATCCCAGATCTTCATTAGAAGAAGCTATAACAGAGAACAAAATGCATTGCCAATTACCTTCTTTCTCATGAGCTCAGGGTTTCCTATGCTATCACCAAGAACCGCTCGAAGCTCTTCATCATCTTTACACGCACTCTCTAGCACCCTGCATGTATAATTTCCACCAGTTACTGTTTCAGAAAAGTGGAAAAGGTTCACGCTTTCTCGCGATTTAGGCAAAAACACAAACACTTGGAGTGCAAAAGAGAAAGAAAGAAAGAAGTACTTGGCCCAAGCTGGGTAATCGTGAAGACGATCGTATTCGCGTTTTCTCTTCTCTTCTCTAACTTTGAGTAATCTCCTTCCTCTCGCCGTCGTTCCCGACCCTTTCTTCTCCGTCGACATTCCGCCGTCATTTGCACCGGCGAGGTTGTCGGAATTAGCAGAAACAGCGACGAGAGTGGGAAGATTACGCTTGTGGGGAGAGAATGGTTGTGACTGAGAGACAAGGAAGGGAGAGAAAGCGAAATTGAGATTCATGGTGCTTGAAGAGAGCGATAAGAGATTATTTTCGTACATTTTGTTCTTTCCTGGTTCGATCTATTAGTGTTTCTGTAACTAACAAACTCAAGTTGAGTTTCCTGCGTTTACAGTATTTAAGTTTTGCTCTTTCACATTTCTTCTACACTCATAATTATCAGATTACAGCATAATAATCCAGTTAAACCAAACAAACAATCCGAAAACCGCGCGACCGGAGAGACTAGAGAGAATCCAAATCAAAATTTTAACTAGCTTATCACATTGGAAGTAAAGATTGGTATTATTAGTCGACTACAACTCACGACCTTATCTCATGAGAGCAAAATGTTCAAAACTTAATTATAATAAGGCCTACTACTACTTAATTATAACCCACATCATATAATCATGTTCTCAATATCCATTTCTCTCCTTCAAAGACTCCACATTGTCTACGCTGCAACATTTTTGACTACAACAAAGATTTGCAACAAAAGAGCCAACCACGATAACTTTAAAACACGATAACCAATTCCTCAACACTCTCATGCCACTCGATAAAAAGAGCATTACTACCACCTATTCAAAGCCGAACCATTTACCTCTAACAAAGATTTACAGAATGCTATTCTTCATCACACAGGTGATTGTATGAGAAACAGAAAAGGACGAGCCACCTAAACACATTTGATGATAGTTTAGCTTATATAGTTCTAAATACAACAGAGATTTGCAGTAAACCCTGAACCCTCTAATACCCTCATGCTCACAACTATACTCTTTAAGCCTAGTGTGAAAAATCAACCTTGAATAACCCTTTCGTAAAGGGATCAAGGCACAGTTTTTAGTTTCTCCAACATAAGAGGAACTATATACTCAGGGGAATTAAATCAGAAACAGGAAAAAAGCAATAGAGGATTCAAGAATGGGTAAAGCGTATTTATATAATATGCTAAAAGTATACAAAAGTACATACAAACCATTCACAACACATTTCCCATGTCTAATAAGATCAGAAAGAGAAGAAAACTTTTGCCTTTTTCGATTTCAATCACGGATCAATGATCTCGAACTCGTCTTCCTTGAGATGCGTGAAGAATTTGACAGGACCACGACCTTCGATCTCTTTCACGAACTGTACCTTATATGGCAGATTAGCTGATATTCGCTTTCCTTTCCAAAGAACGACGTAATCTTTGATAAAACCTTCCATTCCCGTCAATTCAACCTCTGGCACGCGTACCACATGGTAAACTTTCATCGGCACCGTAACCCTAACCCTAGCCCCAATCTTCGACTTCGCCTTTTCATCTTCCTCCGTCTCCAATGACGTAGATGAAGAAAGATCAGCGTCCGCTTCCACAGAAGCCGTCGATTTCACAGCAATATCGCAACGAATCGTCCATCTTGGATTCTTTCGAGAGATTGAGAACGCGCATTTGCTTCGACCATAGGAAGTAGATAATGAGATAGGTACGAAAACTGAAGAAGAAGAATTGATCGCTTTGCGTCCATTAACAGAAGCAGTGGAGAGACAGTTCTGCGATGCCGGAGGACGAACGGCGGCAATAATCGCCGGTGACAGAGCGTAACCGTTAGTCATTTGCGTCCGAGCCGGGGGAAAAAATCTTGAGAAAGTGAGAGTAAGCAAAAAAAGATTATAATTTAGCGCCTCATCTATTTATGTAATCAATTTAATTAAGGTGATTACTAATTTTGCTAATTATTTTGTTTAAAATAAAGTCGGATTATTTTTGGATAAAAGAAAGGCGACGCGTGTCAGGCTTAAGGGATGAGGAACTTGTGGCCTCAGATAAAGAATCCAACACAGTTAAAATATCTAGAGAGACAATTTCCAAGATTTTATAGGAAAATAAAACATTAATTCTTATATATCCACACTGGTTTCCAGATAAATTACCAAAATGAATCAGTCAATTAAAAAAAAAAAAGAGAAAGGCTTTGTGTTGAGTCTCAGCTTCCATTTTTGGCATTATAATAGGCATTGTTGCTATGAAGACAAAGATTTAGAGTAGCTTTCTTTCACCATTGTCTTCACAAAAAGCTCTCCTGCTCTGTATGAAGATCTTACCTGCAAAAAATATAAGAGAATCCAAATCAAACAAGCACATTTCTGCTTCTGCAATGTTAAGACATTTGCAGAGATATATGAGATATGCTGACATAAAGAGATTCAAGTAAGAGGTAGTTCGTGACTTTACCAATGGACCACTTGCAACATAGCGAAATCCAATTGATTCTCCGTATGTTTTCCAGAAGTCAAACTTCTCAGGTGTGACATACTCTTTCACAGTCAAATGCAATGGAGTTGGCTGCATTGTAGAACAAAAGAAAGAGATTTAAATCCTCCATGTTCTTGGGAATTTAGGACCTTTCTGTGTTGGAAATAGGAAACTTGCGACTGATAGTCTGAAATGTTAAGTAATTATTTTACCTGTAAATACTGACCAAGTGTTAGAATGTCAACATCTATAGCTCTTAAATCAGCCATTGCTTCCTTCAACTCTTCATCTGTTTCTCCAAGACCAAGCATTATGGATGTCTTTGTGATCATCCCAGGTTTGCTGATCTTTGCATGCTCCAAAACCGACATGCTCTGCTCATATCTGCATGCTCCATATGAGATCAACATTACAAAAGGAAATTTACTATAACTAGAGATGCAGAACACTATATCTGTCTCACTTTAACCAATTAGGAAATAATTGATTGTGTAATAAGAGACAAAGTTACTTCCCCTTACAGAGGATCAATTCACTGATCAGCCTATCTATGCCATAACCAAGTTTTCCGAACAAATAAAAAAAATTGAAGAACAAGAAAACAAGACTCACCCAGCCCTAGGATCCCTCACAACTCGCTGGAGCCTTTTCACAGTCTCAACATTGTGAGCAAAAACATCCAATCCCGAGTGCACAAGAGTGTCCACAGCCTCCAAGTCTCCACGAAAATCAGAAGTTAAGCATTCTATCATTATATCCGGCTTAAGTCTCTGCAAATATGATATATACATTTTCAAATTGTGCACTCAAGACTTTAATTTTCACAAAAACTCTGAATTCTGAAACGAAATGAGAAATGCACAAAAATAACATTTTTAAGTCTCATCCTATAACATTGGACTGAAAAATGAGCAATTTTTGGTTCTCCCACTACTTATGATTCAATAACATAATGCATTAACAATTAGACTGACCTTCATAGCTTTGACTGTCTGCGCAAAATGACCACTTCCACCATCAGGTAGATCATCACGGTCTACGCTGGTAATAACTATGTAGTCTACACTGCAACAAAGGAAATCATGAATGAGCATATCATACTAGAGAAAATATTTTCTAATTTCCATTCCCCTCTTCATTTATTCTATCCAATTAACAGTAGTGAACTAGTGAGAAGATTCTCCTCGAAGCTGAGATAAAGTTTTTAATGTGCCAAATTCATGAAGCTATTCTCAGCATCACAAGAACACTACCTTTAAAATAAACTAAAAGAAAATATAAGTAGATTAATCAGATTGGGAATCAAATAAAAGCCACACACCCCCAACTAGTTATGGCCTTGGCAGTGTTCTCTGGTTCCATAGGGTCAGGAGGAGGAGGATTTCTACTGGTTTTAACAGCACAAAATCTACAGCCACGAGTACAAGTATCACCAAGAACCATGATTGTTGCAGTTGCTACACCATCACCACCTCCATTCCAACACTGCACATCATCAACAGCAAATTTCACAATCTTTAAACACAAAACACCGGATAATTGAATCTAGAGCAATGATGATTGAATTAGCATGTAGATTACACATCAGTCTACTCTACAAACAAAACACACTTCAATTGCTCATACCACAATTCATAAAACCAATTCATTTCAACAATCTAAAATCGAAAACGCTAACCTCGCCGATATTAGGGCACTGAGCTTCCTCACAAACAGTGTTGAGATTGAGACGGGATAGTGACTCCTTCACCTCCTGAAACCTCTCGCCTTGTGGCGCCTTTTGTCTCAACCAAGAAGGTTTCTTCACATTAGGATCTCTCCCAGTGAAAGGACCCATCTTCGGCATTCCTCCTGGGTAAGGCTCGCTCTTTTTCACTTCTAACTCCATCAGATTCTTCTTCAAAGACGACGAATCCTCCATCTCCGACGACAAGGACACCGCATTGGTCCGTAGCGAGGACGAGACATCCCCGGATTCGCATCGGATTCTGAAACCCAAATTCAGCAACTTACTGGAATGATGGTGATGCTTCTGGTTCTGAGCCGAGATCGAAATTGAGAAAGTGGGTTTCGTGATGGAGCAACGATGAATCATGATTTTTGCGTATGTGTGAAGAGAAAGATTAGAGGCGATTCAACGTGAGTTGTAGAGAGACTCTGGTTTGGTTAGCAACTTTGGGATATCCGCCAACTACCAATTACTGCACCAAAAAAAAAAAAAAATTTGGTTCAGTTGAA
This sequence comes from Cardamine occulta, assembly GCA_028015245.1. NCBI lineage: Eukaryota > Viridiplantae > Streptophyta > Magnoliopsida > Brassicales > Brassicaceae > Cardamine > Cardamine occulta. Next base: position 2,930,444 of record CM051385.1, read on the forward strand.
CTTTTTGTTTGTCGACCGGTTCGGTTGATTTAAACACCGGTTTTTTGACAAACAAAAGGAAAAAGGCAAAAACACTTGGGTTTATTTACTTGGTATGCAATTTTCTTCTGCTCTGAAAAGAGTTGGTAAACCCTAATAGGCTAATTTAATATAAAGAAAAGTTGGCCGCCGGTTCTAACGTATTAACTGATGACATCAACGGCGGAGGTGGAGGAGCTTCAGCAAGAGGAGCCAAACATCGATCGTTGGAAAGTGGAGAAGTTCGATCCGGCATGGAACCCAACTGGTATGCTAGAAGTGAGCTCCTTCTCCAGATTCTTTCCTCAACACAGAGAGAAGTATCTTGAGGAGTCTTGGCCCACAGTCGAATCCGCTCTCAAGGAACCCGGCGTCACGTGCCTGCTCAATCTGGTGCGTCCCCCTTTAGTCTTGTCTCCACAGTATAATTATGTTTTTTCGGTGTTTTTTTATCCATCTCTTTGAAAATATGTTGTTGCAATGATAGGTTGAAGGTTCTATGACTGTTTCGACGACGAGGGAAACGAGAGATCGATCCATACATCATTGTCAAAGCTAGGGATTTGATTAGGCTTCTAGCAAGAAGTGTCCCTGCTCCTCAGGTATCTCTTTTGTACAATACATTATGGAGAAAGAAAACTATAAGCTGTTTCTGTTTAAGGAACCATGAATATTTGGAACTTATGCTTCTTCATAAATTTTCTTTACTTACATTACAGGCAATTAAGATTCTGGAAAATGAGATGCTATATGATATCATCAATATCAAAAACTTGGTTCGGAATAAGGTATAGCTTCAATAATATTGGCCAACAAAAACCACCTTTTATACGATGTGAAGTGCAACAAGATAATTTTTAGAAAGAGGATTATGATGAGTTAAATTGAATAACTGCAACTTTCAATATTACAACTTAACTTTACTGATATCTAATTTATTTTTTGGTCGGCAAATAATGATATCTGATATAGTTGTCTTTATTTTGCTATTAAAGTGATTTTTTTTTGTATGTAGTTAAGAGACATTCAGTTTTTCATTTTTGTATTTCCATTTACTTGGATTTGTAAATACATATTGATTAACTAATCTTTAAATATCTATTTGGGTCAGACCGGACTTTAGAATATAAACCCGAAAAAATTGGACCAGACTAGACCGAACTAAAAATATTAATCATTCGGGTTGGGTCAGGTCCGGATTGACATCTAGTAATATTGATGGAAGGACTTCGGAGGTCATAAGCCCTAATAATAGATATAAAGCTTCGCCGCCGTCGCTTCAACATTAACTGATATCATCGTCAATGGCGGAGGCGGAGGAGCTTCAGCAATCAGAGCAGAATCTGGAAAACAAAGTGAGTAAGAAAGGTAAAAACCGCAAGCCGAAGCCATGGGATGATGACCCAAACATCGATCGTTGGACAGTCGAGAAGTTCGATCCGGCATGGAATCCCACCGGTATGCTCGAAGTCAGCTCTTTCTCCACACTCTTTCCTCAATACAGAGAGAAGTATCTTCAGGATTCTTGGCCCAGAGTTGAATCCGCTCTCAAGGAATACGGTGTCGCTTGCAAGCTCAACCTGGTTTGTCTCCTTTTTCAATTCGTCTATGTAGAGAAGAAGTTTGGTTTTTTTTTTTATTGATATGTTTGGAATTATGTGGTTGCCATTATAGGTTGAAGGTTCTATGACTGTATCGACGACGAGAAAGACAAGAGATCCATACATTATTGTCAAAGCTAGGGATTTGATTAAGCTTCTTTCGAGAAGTGTCCCTGCTCCTCAGGTATAGAAAAAAGCTATAAGATTTTGTATCTTTGTTTTATGTAAGTGGACGTCTGTAAATTTCGGATATTTGGTATTTATGATTCGTAATGGATTATCTTCACTTACATTTTACAGGCAGTTAAGGTTCTGGATGATGAGGTGCAATGTGATATCATTAAGATTGGAAATTTGGTTCGGAATAAGGTATAGCTTTAATCTTGGGCAAAAGGAAATTCACCTTTTATATGATGTCTCATGGATTCTTATGAGTCTATGTATTTGGATAATCACTCGCCGTTGTTATTTCATTTTGGTCTCTATCCATGTTGGTTTATCTTAAAACAATCTATAGCACCGGTTAACTTTGGTTACGAATCCTTCTATGAACACGGAATATGTTAACTCTATCGACATGTATCTAGCATGCATTGTCAATGGGTACTAATATAGACTATCTTTGCAGGAAAGATTTGTTAAAAGAAGGCAGCGGCTTGTGGGTCCTAATTCTTCTACCTTGAAGGTCTGTAAACTGTCTGGTTCTAAGTCCTATGATTACTGGAAATGTTTAAGATTGTCTTAGTGATACTAGTAGTGTAGTGCTTAAAAGGTTATGCAAAACTATTGTATTCTTATGCTGTTAGGAGCAACTTGCTCAATACGCGAGTAGCTGGATGACAAGAAACCCTCACGTTCAGTTCTGTAGTGGAGATGGAATTTCTAATTTAGATCTTTGTTGTTCGTGTTTTGCTTTGAAGCTTAACGAATTTGCTGCTTGCAGGCGCTGGAAATATTAACCAACTGTTACATTCTAGTTCAGGTAATTGCGTGTTTCATTTGCTATCGTCTCATTACGTTAGTACATTTATTTTCTCTCAGGGTAATTCATAATTTCCCTGTTCCTTGGAATTTGTCTGCGTCTAACAGGGAAGTACTGTAGCCGCAATGGGTTCATACAAAGGTCTCAAACAACTCAGAAACATTGTGGAAGACTGCATGCAGAATATACTGCATCCTGTATACCATATAAAGGTATGTGAAATATTTTTTCTGTTTCTTTTGTTCTTTGGGTTTCACCTTTACCATATAAAGCTTTGTCATTAGACTATGTTAAATTGGTTCAAATGCTGTACACTTGGTTATGCAGATTCTCATGTTGAAAAAGGAACTAGCAAAGGATCCAGCTCTTGCAAATGAAAACTGGGATAGGTTTCTTCCCAAATTCAAGAGGTATGTGCCTCCTTTATATTCTTGACGAGTGAATTGAGTATCTTGATATTTCAATAACTCATGAGTGCATATCTCTATCTATTTCAAATTTGATTTTTGCAGGAAAAATGTTAAGCAAAAGAAGCCCAAAAGCAGGGAGAAGGAGCCCTACACAGCTTTCCCTCCTCCACAACCACCTAGCAAGGCAAGAAACTTGCTTCTTACGCGAATTCCCCACCAATTCCTATATTGTTCTTCTCCTAATCCTCTTATTGCATTGGTTTTTCTCTGTGCCTCTCTGGCTCCCAACATGTTGGAATGTTTCTCCACTAGTTTCAGCTTCAATTTTTGTATCTCTGATGATGATATTCATCTTGCCCTTACAAATCCATGGGTTTTGACCTGGTTGTATGATTGTTGCAGGTTGATCAACAATTATCGACTGGAGAGTTCCATATGAGTGAAAAAAAGAAGTCAGATATAAAGTGGCAGGAGAAGCAAATGAAACAGACGGAGAAGAGTACAGAGAAGAAAAGAAAGAGGGATGCCTTATTTCTTCCACCTGAGGTCTCTTCTGACTTCATTGTAACAACATTACAATGTATTCGAAACCTTAAAATTCTTAATTTCTTTTGATCTGTTACTGCAGGAACCTATGCAGAAAAATAACAACAACTCAACCAGATCTGAGGATGGAAAGGAAGATTTGACCGAGTTAACAAAGTCCTTGAAGGTAATGAAATCTTTTATTGACACACGTCTCTTCTCTCTTTGAGGAATTGAGTTGGTTCACGTTGTTGATGATTTGTGGTTTTTCAGAGCAAAACAAAGGAGTTGAAAAAGCAGAAGAAGACGCACGAGAGAGTTAATGCAGAGGAGTATATCGCTGTCACATCTTCTGATCAACCCTCCAAGAAGAAATCCAAAAAGATTAGAGATTAAATCTTAAAACCTGTTTTGTTTGAAACTGAAAACATATCTATGGTCTAAACTATATAAACAACTTGCATGTTATTTTCTTATGAATTCAAAGCTAAGCTTGCAGTTATTTTCTAAATTAATCTCTTTACCAAAAAAAGGCATAAATTAAATGATGTATACAAAATTTATTATTAAAACAGACGAAAATCCAAATGTTTTTTTTTTTTTTTTTGTAGCCATCCAACAGTTGTTAAAGCAGAAATTTGTTATGATTTGATATTAAAATTCTCTGAAATATCACATAATTTGTTATATTTATAACTAAAAAATCTCCATTAAATCACCTTAAAATCATTTCAACCTTACTATTTAAAATATTTCTAATAATAATGAATTTGATTATATATTTTAAATCACTAATCTAATAGTAACACCTAATTTCATAAAAAATTAAAATTCTGTTTGAATAATATAAAATTTGACATTTTAATACAAATCACTCCAAATTATTTAATTGAATACACCATTAAATGTGGATATTGGAAAAAAGGAGGGGGCATGTGGCATGTCGAGGTGGTGCTGATTCTTTGCTGCCACCGGTCCTTTTCCCTCTCAGCTCTGATAATCTGAGCCGGACTTTTCGTCAATTTCGTCTCGAAGGGCTCCACTCGAGCGAGTAATTTCTGCACTAGCTCGGTGGATTGTTCTTCGAATTCGTGCAATTCCTCAAAGAAGTTGATTCTCTTATCTTTCTCTCTCTCTCTCTCTCTCTCTCTCTCTCTTTCTCCATTTGGAATTTCATGCAACGACTTTTGTTTGGCTTCTGGAAATAAGAATCAGTAATAGTATGTGTGTTCGCCTTCCGTTGTAGTAGTAGGGTTTATAGTTTCTTAAGCTTGATTATGTTCTGCTTAAGTTCGTGCTAAAGGTGTGGATTTTGATTGGTTTTGAGATATAGTTTGGTGAGAAAGCTTGGGGGTCCAAATGGTGGATATAACTTGGGTTGAAGAGGGTAATAACCATACGATTACTTCTAGGAAAAGGAAAGCCAGACCCAAAAGATTCGAATTTGTAGGATGGGGTTCCAAACAACTCATTGAGTTTCTCCAATTCCTTGGTAAAGATACCACAGAGATGATCTCTCAGTATGAGGTTACTGACACTATTACAAGCTACATTTCAAGGCAAGGCCTTATAGATCCTTCTAATAAAAAGAAAGTTGTGTGCGACAAACGTTTGGTTTCACTTTTTGGGAGTAAGAAGATATCAAAAATAAAAATCCACGATCTGCTGGAAAAGCATTACAAAGAGAACCAGGATGATTCAGACTTTGATTGTCTCTACGATGATGAACCTCAGATCCTTCGTCACTCAGAGAAGGTAGCTAAGCGGACAAGAAAGGTTGTTCAGAAACCTAGAGGCACTTTTGCTGCAATTGTGACTGAGAACATCAAGCTTCTCTACTTGAGAAAGAGTTTAGTCCAGGAACTGGTGAAGTCTCCTGACACCTTCGAGAGTAAAATGTTGGGAAGTTTTGTGAGGATCAAGCCTGACCCTAATGATTATCTTCAGAAGTACCCTTATCAGCTTGTTCAGGTGACAGGTAATTTTCTGAAACTCTATATTTATCTTTTCCTGTGCCGTGATTTCTATGGACAATACTATCACAACATCTCTAAGGGCATCTCCAACCCATTTCTCCATTTTGGAGTTGAGTTTTTCTCCAACGTGACTCAGTTTCCAAGTTCAAAATGGAGAGCTCCATTTTGTAGTGTATATTGAAAATGGAGTACTCCAAATATGAAGTTGGAAATGGATTTAGGTTGGAGAAGATTTGACTCCAAAATAGAGTTTGGAGGTGAATATGGAGTGGGGTTGGAGATGGTCTAAGATTCTGTCTGTTTGCTTAAAAATCTCTGGTCTGTTGTAGAAAGTTGAGCTCTCTTTGCGCTTTTGTATGTTATCTAGGTGTGAAGAAGCAACATGGGACTGAT
>CM051385.1:2936448-2964448 GCA_028015245.1 Cardamine occulta
GATTTTCTTCTTCAGGTCACAAATTATGTGAAAGATGTTTCTATATCTGTGCTATCTGATGATAATTTCTCCCAGGTAATTTATTTTTGAAATAATGTTCATTCCTCAAAAAATATTTCGCTTCTGATCAATGAAAAATCAGGTATCCATGTGTTTTGAGAACTGGGCATTGGGCTTTTATTTTCTAGTTATATAAGATGCACCATCTTTCACTATTGCAATGTTTGACCAACGCGCATTCTAGCCTATGTAGTCTATGATTTATCATAGATTTATGTAAACTTTTTGCAGGAGGAATGTGAAGATTTGCATCAGAGAATAAAGAACAGATCTCTTAAGAAGCCCACAATTGTAAGTTTTCCATTAAGAAGGCCAAGTTACGTCACTTTCAGTAGTTATTTGCAGCTCTCTCTGTTGGTGATTTACATTTTTCTGACATATATCCCAGTGACTTGCTCTTGCTGTTTATGGCGTTTTAGATTTTGTTTTTGTAGTTCTTTAATCATTATAACTTGAACCTTGGATAGGTGGAAATGGAAGAAAAGGCTAGAAGTTTACATGAAGATCAGACAAAACATGTATGTTTGCTGACTTCCTCTCATTCTTCATTTTTGTATATCTTATTCATGATGCTACAATGCTAGCATCGACAGCACAGTACTCTTAAGATGATCAAGTTACCTGTCCTTTAAGCTGAAAAAGGCGACTAGTGGTCTTATTTCTTTAACTGACCGTTGACTTTTGGTGGCTGCCTTCTTAGTGGCTTGGACGAGAAATTCTGTTGTTACAAAGGCGTATTGATCAGGCCAACGAGAAAGGATGGAGAAGAGAATATCCTTTTTTATGAGGATATATTTTTCTTTTTGTTTGTTTTACTTTTAAATGAATTATATCATTTGGAGAAAACGATCGTGAGATCTGAAATGAGAAAACGTCTTTGTTTCTAGTTTTTTCTTGATTCATGAGTTGTTACGCTGTCCGAGTACCTGGAGAAGAGGGAGCTTCTTCAAAATCCAGAAGAACAGTCCCGGCTACTCCGCGAAGTTCCAGAAGTTATTGAAGAAGAACTTGTACCAAACCCTGAAGCATCCCCTGAGGCTCATAAAAGTGACAATGAGCAACTGAGTGAATCTCCAAAATCGAGCATCCAAGAAACCACAGAAGTCCGTAACCTCTTTGGTGGAGAAGATCAACAATGTAATGGCTTTCTGATATCAAACCCCAGTACAACTCTGGGAATCACGTCTTCTGCTATGGAATTAAATGGAAGATTGCCAACATGGACTGCTGTTACAGGTACGTCATAACATGTATAGGGTTACTTGTTTTTAGTGCGTTGCATCTTGCCATCATTGTTCTTTGTTTTATCTGTCAAATTTTGATTTTTACTTAACATGTTACTCATATTTAGCTAGGACTTGTTCTTGACTGTAACAACATACTTGCATCTTGTCTGCTTCATAGATGTTGAAAAGACAGTGGATATTACTGCATTCTTCATATGAAATTCTTTGTTTACCAAAATACTGGAAAAATCATGACTCACGGCTGAGGATTTGTGTTTCTTGAAACTTCATGTACAGCCTCTAGAAGCATTTTAGGCTAATGCCGGCATCTGGTGGCATCTACGATGTTGTTTCTCTCTTTTATTTTTTATTTTTTTTTGTTGGCTGCGCAGAATCTGAAAGTAAAAAAGTGACTAAATTATGATAGTGAAAATAGAAGATTGATATAATATTTCTTTGTGGCTGTGCTGGTTTGATGGAGGAACTAACATAGGGAAAATTTAAAGATTCGAGAACGATTTGAATCAACTAGCTGGTCTACTAATGGTTTGATCTATTGTATAGTATCCAAACCCGTTTAAAAGAATGAGATGATTCTGGAATTTGATCCCAATCAGGATTCTTCTGAATCACAGGGGATGAATATGTTGATGGAGATGTAGAGCAGCCAGCAAATGGCATCACTGGAGGAGAGATGCCGACTAAGGAGTCTCAAGTTTCTCAGCTTCAGTCAAGTATATCAGTAACTAATCTCAACAACGGATCTCAAGCTCAACCAAATCCAACAGAGATAATCGAACTGAGTGATGATGATGAGGAAGATGAAAACGGTGATGGAGAGACCCTTGACCCTAGAGTTGAAGATGTTCAGGTTCTGTCTTATGATAAAGAGATGGTAAACTGGATATACAGAGATCCTCAGGGTCTTATACAGGGACCTTTCTCTCTTATACAACTCAAGCTGTGGAACGACTTCAATTACTTCAGCAAAGACTTCAAGGTTTGGATGACGGGACAGAGCATGGAATCTGCAGTATTGCTTGTCGATGTTCTTGGTCGGGTTAACTAATGCAATACTTGGAAGATTAAAGTGGTTTCAGTTATTTGTTATTGTCTTTAAATTGCAGTAGATTTTGCTCCTCCTTTTAAGTAAACAGCAAATAAAGAAAAGGGTGTGAAGCTAACTGTTTTAGCAGTGTTCTGAGCTTTGAGACTACATGAGATAAACACAGTTTTGTTTTATCAGTCTGATTTTGCAGAATCTTGTCTTATATTTGTTGCCAAAAGCCTGGAAAGGAGATTTATGGAAATTAAACCAATGCTTGGGAGTATTACAACTTGCAATTGGAAATTAAACGTCGTTAATGGATTTAAAAACTTGTTACATTCTCTTACATGAATTTGCTTAATAATTTAGTTTAATACTGTACTTGGTTGTTTCCTTTCCAAATAAGCTTAGGTGTAAATATAGTTTTATATAAAAGTAACATATATATAATTATTAGAACTCATATTCTATAGTCTATACTATGAATTATGACTTGTGAGAGAACAGAGAAGGATCGAACTCTAGTCAGTTACGATAATTATAATTACAGGTAGCCAGCTTAAATACAAAATAAGTTGATATAATAATTAAAGAACTAACGAAAAAAATTGGTGTAATAACAAATAAATTATTTAAGACAATGAGTGCCGAAATATTCTATATCTAATAATCACTATTAAATGAGAAGAAAAAACTTTAATAATTAGAAGAATTGGAACAAAATAAATATAAAAATGAGAAACCCATTTCTGAGGTCACAACTCCAGAAGAAAAACTGAGAGTTTGCTCGAAGAAGACGAAGCTAAAAAGCTTTGTAAATCCCTTCATATTTTTTTATTCGTATAATTCGAAACTTATCTTCATCATTCGTTCCCAATCATACCATTCTTTCTTAATCTCCAAGCTCTTTTTCAATTTCTTTCGAATTTTTTCTCATTTCTGTTGAAATCTCGAAGGTTCTCTTCGGGTAATACCTAAATGGTGATTGGTTACTCGAAAACCTAGATGAGATTTTGATAGTAGGCTTCGAAATTGGAGCTGGTGTTTGTTCAGTTTCTCGAGGGTTCGATTTTGGATTCGTGAGCTTGGGTAGGGGACTGAATATGGACAACGGCCATGTGGAAAGCCTTGCTGAAAGGTTTTCAGGGATGGGCTTCAGAGAATCTTCTGGTTCCCATGAAAACGACGTTAAAAACGATAGCTTGTTTCAAGTTATCAAAGCTGTTGAAGCCGCAGAAGCCACAATCAAGCAGCAGGTTTGAGTTCATATTTAGCTTCTCTCTTTGTATCTCTGAAATTGTTTCAAATGAGAAAACTTTTGTTGTAGATGTACTTTGCTCAATCACTTCATTTCATTACTTATAAGTTCTCTTCCAAGGTTCTGTGTATGTTTCTTTAGGGCATTTCAAAATAGCTGCAGAAAATGTAGTTTGAAATTCCTCTAACTAATGTCAGGGGATGTAATTGAGTATATTTGGGTTGTAGGATCCGTTTGTGTATTTCTTGTTTCTTATATTTTCTTCTGGTTCGATCTGAGTCTGTTTAATTACTTACTTGGGGGATGATTTGGACACAAGAGTGTGATGATTTGTATACAGAAGATGGAGTTTCTTAATCATCTTGAGCGTTCTGACTTTTTTCTTTTTCTTTTTTAACTCTGACCAGGTGGAGGAGAATAACCTCTTAAAGTCTGAACTTCAGAGAAAATACCTGGAGCTTGCCAAATATGTAAGTCGTTTTATTTTGCATTTTCCTGGTCAATGGACTCTTCTGGTCCCTAGTGATTCTCAAGGATCTTTGTCTAGAGCTCTGTTGACATTTCCATGACACGCATTTAGGGTTTCTCTGACCAAATTTGTGGTATATCTGTGGTTTACATGGTTGTTTTTTCTCTATCTTCCATAGAAATCTGGTGAATCCTTGCCCCAGACATCTGATCTAGGAAATCACTCGAATACTACAACTGGTGGGTCTTCCCCGTTACACCAGTCAGCTGCTGGTGTTAATCAGCATGTGCATCCAAATGGAGAGGAAGCTACTGTGAGTAATCGTTCTGAAGACCATTCTGAAGGAATCATGACTAATGGCATTGTCAGAGAAGCTATAGGTGGTGGGGGAGCCTCTCAATTGTCTCCATCGCCATCTACAATATCATTATCTCCTATGAGGTACTGAACCGCTAACTTACACTGGCCCCCCGTGCTGTAGTTATATATTTATCTCATGGTTCAGCTATATTTGCATCAACGTGAGTGTATTCTTGTAATTCAGTATCTGATTTTCCTTTTTTAGACCGCTATTGGAAGGAGGCCATGACTCTCACATCAATTCGTCTACTCATGAGTTGATGCCACTAGGTGAAGTCAATAATTCGGGGACTGCATGGAAGCAGGTCTTAGTCGCTCCTACTATCTTGTTTTCCTTTCTAGTAACAGTGAGAAAATGTTTCCCTGACTATGCAACTATCCAGGAGCTCATTCACAAGGTCCAAGAACAGGAACAAGAGATTTTTCGGTTACGAAAATATCTTGCTGATTATTCTGTCAAGGTGAATCCCTAGTTTTTTATGCATGCTTGGTTGATTTTTCGCTACGTTTTCTGACTAACCTTTTGGCCTGTTTTTAGGAAGCCCAAATACGCAATGAGAAATATACTTTGGAAAAGCGAATTGCGCACATGCGTTTGGTTAGCTTTTCTTTCTATTTATTATGAAATCTGTGCAACTTTATCTTGTTTTGACTTTTACTTACTTATTTTGATAACCATGTGGGGCTTATTTATTGTCCTTGTTGTGACAGGCATTTGATCAACAACAACAAGACCTTGTTGATGCTTCAGCGAAAGCCCTCTCTTACAGACAAGAGATAATTGAGGAAAATATACGCCTAACATATGCCTTCCAGGTATTATCATCTTGTACCTTTGAGTCTGCGACAATAATTTTCTGTCTTTTGGCATATGTATTGTTGATCTTCATTTCTACTTTACTTTGTAATCCTTTTTGGCTGGAGTCCATTAATTATTCTTAGTTTCCATCATGTTTTACCGGCCATTTTTAGTGGTCCAATTGGCAATATTGGATCTTTGGCTCCTCACTCTCATCATATAAATCTAAATGGAGAATGCCCTTTTGGTTCTATCAGGCTGCAGAGCAAGAGAGAGCTATGTTTGTATCGTACTTGTTGCCTCTTCTATCGGAATATTCACTGCATCCACAGGTCCCTGATTCTCAGTCTATTGTTAGCAATGTGAAGGTTAGAACCAAAATTTCAAGTTTGTTATCTTTTGAAATTGTTTTGTTGTGCTCTTCAGATCTCCTTGACTGTCGATCTTCGAAAACTATTTACTGTAGGATAGGATTGTTGCTCTCCATTTTGGATGGAAAATTTTCAACTTGCAGCCTTTGAAATTCATTAAAGTAAACATAATACAAAAAGTAATGTAAAAAGGTCTCCTCAGTAACTAATGAACACCATAGAGAACTAAAGTGACTGATAGAGCTCCCTGTCCTTGATCTTGAAGTGAAGTTTTAATTGCATCTCTTTCCCGTCAGAACTTTTGATTGATGTTTACATCGTATTCAGGTTCTATTCAGGCATCTGCAGGAGAAGCTCCGCCTTACTGAGGTATGATATACTGGTATGGGGTTTGCTGACATCAAATTTCAGCGCTTGTTCCATTTGTAACTACAGTTTAGTCCTGCGGTTGATACTGGATCTATTGTCTACTGATCTATGATAAGATGATTCATTCTGACCTTTTTCCTTTTCTGATGCTAGACAAAGCTTAAAGAGACAGAGTACCAGTTAGCACCTTGGCAGTCAGATGTAAACCACTCAAATGCGTCACCTTTGTCACCACATCACCCTGTTGGTGTGAGTTTGAGATATTCAGTAAGTTCATATTCCTTAATGTCGTATCAATGTAAGTTCATATTTCTTAATGTCGTATCAATGTGCTTAAGTGACTTGAATCCAAAATTCCTTCTTTTATTTCAATCAGACTGATACGGAACAACATCATCAAGATGGGCGTAGTGGCTCAGCTGCGAGTAATTACCATATTGATGGTCCTGAGAGGTATTAATGAACTAAATTTGTTGTTGATTCCCGGGATATCCAGGACAGTAGTTATTCTTAACGAATACCCACAAAGGGATATAAGGATAATGCCGAAAAAAATGAATATTGTAGTTTTTTGGGTAATGGGCTTGGCGAAGCTATATGCAGATACCCGGGCATTTCCAAACTGTCAAGCTTTTCCGTTTAGACATTTTATTAACTCTTTGCTACTCTCTGAACTGTTCATTTCATTTAGTTACTTCTTTATCTATATGGCCTTGAAAAAGTTCACTTTGTAGGATGGTAACATTTTCTGAGTGGATGAATGTGTTTGACTTGCAATGTTGAAATTAGATACATGATCAAATGTGCATTGTGTATTAGTAGGTCACCAGCCTTCCAGATGCCTGTGCAACCAGCTCTCAATCAAGATGAATCTCATGGACCAAATAATCATGTTCAGTTTCGTGAGCCTCTCAGTAATACTATTATGGATGATGCATATGCAGAAGTAGAAGCAGATACAAATCAGACTTTGGAGAATTCGACTTATGTGGCTGGGTTTGATGATCCAAGCCCCTCAAATTATCCCGTTTTGGCCCCAGTTCTTGAGGAACCATCTTCATCATTTTCCGAGGGTAATGATTAATAACAATGATATTGGCATAATACCAATTCCACCACTGTCTTTTACTTTGTTTTAAAATATTGTTTATCACTCTTGGCAGCTGCGGATGATGATCCGTTGCCAGCTATAGCAGACCTGCAGATATCAGGAGAACCTTTTCCTGGACGAGAGCTTCAGGCTTCTGGTCACTCTATCAACGGAACGACAAAATGTAATTTTGAGGTGCATGCGAAATAGAAGACTGCATTTTTAACCCAGTTTATATCAAATTTCATTCTAATATATCTTTTCCCCTTCTTGAAATTTCAGTGGGTACGGCATCTAGAAGATGGATCAGTGAACTACATTGATGGTACACATTTTCCTCCTACTACCCAGGCTTTATTCTTACAGATTGTCTTTCCGTTGTCTCTTTACAAATTAAATATGGCGATAAGAGTTTAATTGTTGACAACATCCAAACGCAGGGGCAAAAAGGCCAAATTATCTTGTCACTGCCGATGATGTTGATTTATACCTTGCTATTGAAGTTCACCCCTTGGATGACAATAACCGCAAGGTTTTTTTTTTTGTTTCTTAATCTTTTCTGATGAATAAAAAAATACTTCTAAAGCTTCCAATTGGCTTTTCTGTAGAGACCATGGATTATATTGGGGTGTTTTGTAGAGAAGCTTGATCAGCCACTATTTCAAATATATTTGGGAACTTTAATATTGTGCTAGATGAGATTACCATTTCATTACCTCTCTGATTTTTTAATTTGGCAAGTGGTTCATACGATTTGCCTCCTTTTCTTTCTGATTCTAGGGGGAGCTTGTGAGGGTCTTCGCCAATGAGAATTGCAAGATCACATGTCGTAAGTATATGCTTTTAGTCAGAAACTTTTGGTCGCTCATGTAGTTAACAAAACTAAATCCGTGGCTTGTTCGATTCATACCTCTGCACCTTTTGTGGTTTATCTGTAGAGTTAAAGAAATTGAAACTACATGACCTGTCAGTTTATAACTCAATATTGGTTTCTTCTGGCTGTTTTCAGTTGGTCTGATTATTCAGTTCTAGCTCCTTTAAATCTAAGCGTTCCTGGAAAATCATAGAAAATTTCTTGTAAAACTGTACTTTGTAGTTATTCTTACATACTGCAAGGATGCCCTCATCAAATATTCTGGAAGTATCTGGTAATTGTATTGCTCTTCTATTTTCACAGATCCAGAGATGCAGAGTCATATAGAGAAGAATTTTTATAACAGTCATGCTTTATTCAAAGTTTCCTATGCGGTATGACAGTCTTTTATTTCATCTTCTACAATTTTTATATGTGTTCTTCGGCTTTTCTTAGAATGTTCCTTCATATACCTCGTCTGTGTTGCTTTCTCGCTTGTGCATGCATTCTTTTTAGTTGCCATGTGATCTCTCTTTTGAAACAGATTGGTTATATGGATATATGGGAAGGAGCTACTTTGTCTATTAAGAAAGAAGGCTATAGCATCAAACCTAATAATGATCCTGTAATTACGGAAAAGTTCTCCTCTTCTACTGCTGTAAGAGTCATGCCTTATGTGTCCCTTTTTCTTAGAAATTTAATGTTGGCTGCATTATAGGTTAACATGCATATTGAAGGTAACTAGCTTCGAAGAATGAACTAATATTATGATATTTCTGATACTTCTGTTAGATTGTGATTCCCTTTGATCAACCTGCGGATTTTGTGATTTTTGGTCCTGATGGTATGGAGCATCTCTTTCAAGTGGAAAATGACGCAACAGATTTTAGCTGGTAAGTAGAGTTTGGCTTTCTTTGGATGAAGTAAAGTAGATCAAAACTCCTACGTAGTGTGAATGTCTATGAAGATGACGAAAATGGATGAAAGTGAAACGAGACCTTTTCTGGGTTTTTTTTCCTGGTTTCAGAATAAACATCCATAGTCTAAACATGAATCTGAATACACTGAATATTTTGCTTGCATTTTCTTTCTAAATGAAGTTGTTTACTATGTTCCAAGTCTTCATTGAAGTTTTCGGTATCTTGTATTAAGAGTCAGTCTTCTGTCTTGTGTTGTATTTTGACAGCTCAAGGGATACAATTGTGCTCACCCTTAGATTATTTCTTAAGAAGGTAATGTTTCACACAGATAGTCATTTATCTTCTTCGATAACATAGTTGATTACTTTGTTATCTAACAAAGCATCATAAGGGAAACTAATCATACAAACTACAAAGATAGCTTTTTGAGAAGCACTGGTTAATTATTTCGTTTACTAATTTCATTGCAGGCTCTGCTGAGAAAGAAGGGGAAGAAAAAAGGATTTTTGTTTAACAAATGAGTTTTTCGTAAATAATATTGTTGGCTCTTTTTGTGTCTATGGCCTCTCCAGCTTTACAATATTAGAGATAGTCTTTCAACGATTGAGAGTTATTATGTAAGTCTGCTGTAGCTGATTAAAAACAAAAAACTGTTCAATTGATTTCAGTAAAGGGAGAAAAAAAAATGAGAGTAATAACGACCTTTTGTTCTTTTTAGTTACAAGACATTATGGAAAATCCATTCATTTAGAGAAGTCAATCTTTTGTTAGTCAGAAAAGAATCTATTTGATCTTCCATTTCATTATAAGATTAGTTCTTAAAAAAATTTAAATGAAGATTTCAACTGCAACCATTTCTAGAGAGAAGCCAATTACAAAGAGAATTTTACTCATTGGAATGATTGTAACTACAAATAAGCCCTCGTAAAGCTTCACCTATAAGTTACTCAACAATGAAACATAAAGATTTCAGTTAGTTAACTAATTACCATTCTTCCCACTTGTTCATGAAGTCATCCCACATAGTAAATGCAATGGAGTTTGGCAGAGAATCAGCAACAAGCTCCACAGGCGTAGAATCCAAATGCAGCAATTCCAGTTCTTCTTCTTCTTCCTCTTTTCCACACAGTTCCTCCACCAGAGCAGCATCTTCAGCACCACTGGCAAAGATCCAGTCGTGAACACCATCTTCCCTTTTAATGAAGTTATGCATAGCACAAGTAGCAATCACCAGATCCCTCTGGACATGGAACGGATACTGAGGCGGGGGATTTCAGGATTGGAAACCGGTTTTTCAGAATGCTAAATGATCTTTGCACAATGTTGCTTAGACAATTGTGCCGGTGATTGAAAAGATCATGTGCGTTCTGTGGCATTTTGCTTGCACCACGGAACTCGTGGAGACAGTACCTCGTTCCCGGGTATGGAGCAATGAATCCTTCTGTGTTTGTGTAGTCTCTATCGACAAGATAGAATTTTCCTGGAAGCAGGTAGTTATGTTACTAAGATGGGACTCGTACAACTCTCAATGGAGCTATCTACTGGATGTATAAGAAAGTTAAAAACCTTTGGGAGCTTGCGGGAAATTCTGGTTTGGATCGTGTAGGACTGCTCTTAAGATGCGTGAATCCTCAACAGAGCCTTCCCATCCCGGGTTCACAAATATAAACTGTAAATCAAAAGTGCAAGCTGCAAGCACATTCTGAGTAAGTATGCCTTTCTTGTTCTGAAACCGGGACTGGTTATTTGCAGGGAGGTGAGCAGGAATTTGCAAGCCGTCTATAACCCCGATACAATCCTGGGAGATGCAAAACAAAGAACACTGATTGCATCACAATACTAAAACACAGAGTTTGTAATGATGATTAGATTCTTTCTTTACCTTGAAATATGGATAAAGCCTTTTGCTAGTGACTATCTCTGGAGGTGTTTCCAGATGCGGTGACTGAAGGAACTCGCGTGACAACGACTTAACCGCATTTAATACATTGTTGAAATGCCGGCTTATATTTTCACAAGAACGCTGGAACCTCTCTTGTACCACTCTTATTCGCTGATTATGACCCACGATGCTTAAGAATATAGCAACCTGCTCTTCTACCAAAACACTAGGAGTATCCCGCAGCATGCCTTTCCCGCGAAGTATTTCCCATAGCTTATGAAACACATGTTTATCCATCCGAAGCAAGTCCCTGCAATCTTCAACAGTTCCTTCTAGCAAGTCTTTCAAATATGTACATATTGTAGGAGGCGATTTTCTCTGAGGTCGGTTTACTCGACTGTGGTAGTATAAGTAACCAGCAGCTAATTCCATCTCATCCAATTCTATGTCAAAATCTTCGCTACTAGTGCACGAATCTGAAAAGTTTAACCAAAGATAACAGAAGCAATTCCATAATGTCATTATGATCAAAGTTTCTTCCAGCAACAAGTAAATAAAGCAGCTCGCCAAACCAATGATATAATTTCACCAGAAGTAACCAACAACATACAGAGCAAAAAGGTCAAATCTTTTGGAGCTATAAGATAAAGATGACTGAGCAAAACTAACAAACTAACTATTGAGCTCTACACTTCCCCTGAAGCCACTTGAATCGTTTATCATTTTTCAAAGAGATGAAAATTTTGCAAGAAGTAGGTGTAACATCCCGATTTCTGGTATATGGTGGTGCATAAGGAGCGCTTAAGAGATTTGATTTGGCTACCTATGTCACCAAAATGCACTTATTTTTTCCGTCACTTGTCCAGTTAGAACTCCAGAGTTAAGCGTGTTTGGGCTGGAGTAGCACTATGATGGGTGATCTATCGAGAAGTGATTGTCGGTACCGTGTGAATGGGGCCAAAAAATGGGGAAAATCATGTGATGATTTATAGGGATAGTAACAAGTCTTTAGAGCCTCTCGAGATAACGAACCGGCCGTCGGACGTGGGGGCCCACGAGCCTAGAGAGGGCATGGGTGATCACGAACGATGGCGGTCGGGGTGTTATAGTAGGGTTCTCAAACAAATCCAAGGCAAGAAAGTAGGTATGTTGATCAACACCTTGTAAGTCGTCCAATGCTCTGATGCATTTGCTTATAGAGAATCTGTCTTCGTTCTTGGTCAAAGCCGCAGCTCTCTTTTTGGAAGCAGCTGCGATTTCTAGCATCGCTTCAACAATGGCATCAACACAAGCCTTACGACTTCTCTTTCGTGTTGGTACAGAAGCAGAAGGTGTACGCTTGTTGTGTCCATCATTGACGTTTGCTTCATCTCCAGAGCCAGAGGAATGTTCATCATCACCAGACATTCTTCAAAAAACCAAAGAAAGCTTTAAAATTTAGGATTTCTACTCGATTCCATGAAATGTGTTAAGACCTGAGGATAAATAAATTTCGATTCCTAATCTAAAGTTAGGATTTAGTTCCGATCAAACACAAACATTCGAAAAAGCTTACATTTTAGAAACGGAGGACGATGGAATGGAAGAAGCTTGCTTAGCCTGAGAGAGAGATTAACATTTAAGTTAAAAATCTTATTTTCTCTAAACTTTTTGCCTTTTTACGAATTACGACCAAAACGTCTTCTTATCCTAACTTTATTTGCTTAAACCAAATTCATAGTCCATACACTGTTTCATTTTTGATTTCCAAAGTATTTTCCTGATTTTCAATCAAATCATGAGGTAAAAAATATTGATTTGTGGACTTTAGTTGATCAATTATTATCAAGTGCCTAATCTTAGTTTTTTCGGTATCTCCCCATAATTCAAAAACAATACTAATACAGAATGGGAAGCAAGCAGGAAGGAAAATCCAAGAGGATCTGTGCTTTATACTAAATTAACAATCAAACATTTAACTTAAAATAAATTTTATAAGGAAGAAGAACACACGACAACTAGTCAAAGAACCTGTAGTCTCTAATAATCATAAATAAAATTTTAAAAGTTTTGTAAGAAGAAAGCAAAGCATGAGAACACTTGTTTTTTTCAGTTGGGTGAGAGAAAATGAACACGAGCAAGTGTGTACTCTTTTCCAGTAATCCAAACACCAGTCTGTGACCACTGTACATCTTCCCAATCAAGATTCTCCTCCAGCACCTACTCAATTCCAAATTCCATAAAACATCATCAACTGTTTTATAATCAAATCCAAGAAACAAGAGTCAGAATCAAATAAATGTTAACCTCGATATGTTCAGCTGGGAGTGGAAACCCGATAGACCGCATAACCTTCTGCGGGAGAGGTTTCTTACAGCGTGACCAACGGAATACATCAATTAAAGTGTTGTCTGAATCTGTTTTGTCTCCGTTTGTCAGATGGTTCTGGGACTTAATATTATCTGTATCTGTAGCTTCATGTGATGATTGTTGTGAGGCTTGGATTGCTTTGATAGTCTTCTCTCCCGAGAAACAGAGCTCATACCTTTTGTGCATACAAAGATTAGATTCAACGTCTTAAGTCATTAGTGTTGATAAAAAAAAAAGTGTGTTTATATGATTTGTGAATACCTGCATGAATGTGTTTCTAAGTACAAAACTTCTCCTTTCTTCAAACGAGCAGAGGTGAAAAGAGGCTTCTTGAGACCCTTATCCGCAACAATGCTTATGCTATATTTGATCCTGCAAAAAAATTGATCGATGCCTAAGTAAAACTGAACTTGTGTCTGATATATCTTTTAGGTGATAAAGATTCATGATAAATTTAGGAAACTCAGTGAACATTTCTTTGAAGCATTAGGCGATCATTTCAGAGAGTTACCAAGGTTCATTGCAGAGGTTGTATTGTATTGTTACTTCTCGTACAAACCTTTGTTGCCGCAGAGCATTCTACAGAACGGTAAACAAGTCATCAGTGCTCGAAAGATATGAAATATGAGAAAACTATGCAAGCCGAAAATGCCATCTGCTATAATCCAAAAGTTTTTAGAAGATTGCAGCAAGTGCTTGCAGTCAACAGTACTGCAATTTGTCTGATCAGATTTTAAAATCCTAATGAAGTGAAGAATGTGAAGACTAAGAGAGTAGAGATTTCCACACTGGACGGAAAATACCGAAGCTGCAGCTCTGGTGGTCATAGATCTCTCAACAGCCATTGGTGCAAGTGTTGGCTCCACAGTTGAGGAGTGTGTAAGAGAAGGTTCCAGTTCAATAGTTCCACCTCCTTTCTGAAATCATATCATTAGAAATTTCTTTAAGGATTTGAACACTAACTCACTTTCTAAACTGGAGATTATGCAAATAGTGGGAGAAGATGTTCAAGGAAATAAGAAGGACAAATAATGACAGATGTCAGATCACCTTCAGTATATAGCACCGCTCAACCCTGTAACTGCATCCGATTCCAGCTCCCCATGCTCGAGAACGGACATTGTTCCTTAGCTTGGAGGTGTAGTCTAGCAAACATATCAGTTAAAATGGAAGTTTGATAAAGGTTCTTTCTTGATACAGTATGAAGTATTGCCCATGAACATGGAAAAGTCAAGTAAAGGAATTAAAACCAAGATAGACGTAAGCTGACTTACAATCTTGTGACGGCAAGACTCTAATAGTAGCGCGCAACTCTTGCATTGTCGGTGGAGGAGGAGAAGCTGTGGGACGACAGTAACCTGTATGCATGAGAACTAGAGGACAGATAACCCAGAATCAGTGTGATGTTAAGACCAAACAAAGACATCAATTGCAAAGATTCGTTAGGACGCATACCAGCAACAAGATCGGAATCGTCGGTGTATATATCTGTTCCCCATAGCTGGCCACCTCTTACCTGCATAGACACGAGCCAAAAGTCTCAGCAGGCAACAGACAAGGGGTGCTCTATAGAGATGTGTTTCCCAAATTAATAGACAAAGTAAATTGATAGA
The DNA here is from genome assembly GCA_028015245.1 of Cardamine occulta. Classification (NCBI taxonomy): domain Eukaryota; kingdom Viridiplantae; phylum Streptophyta; class Magnoliopsida; order Brassicales; family Brassicaceae; genus Cardamine; species Cardamine occulta. The sequence continues at coordinate 2,951,116 of CM051385.1, forward strand.
GCTTAAACAGAGATAAAGATTGGAAGTAAAACCATATGAGAAACAACAAAACATAAGTCATTTTAAAGAAAAAAATAAACAGACAGAGAAATATTTGGATGTATATTCGTCTTACTTGGCGATTTGTAGCAGTAACATGCTCGGCTGGAATCCTAACTTCAAGAGTGGGGCCATTATTTGCGAAATCACCGCTTTTGTCAGGCTGAGACAATTCATATTCCTTCCACAACTTAATCAGTTCTTGCATACATTCGCCAACTTTGTAAACAACAATGGACATCTCTGATTTGCCTGAATCATCAGTTAAATAAAATTCAACAAGCTGACACTCTGACCAAATTATGAACTGCAAATCGGTTATTTTGCATAGCAGCAAATAACCAGTATAAAATTTGCAGAAGATAATAGCAACAGACAGTTGAGAAATTTTAATTAACCTACTTAGACAAATTTTGAACAAAAAAAAACAGGGATATAAGTAACTTTTGGCAACCCAGTCTAACTTTTTTAGATCTTGAGGTTCTTTATATATTTGAAATTCTACTGTGAGAATAAGGAACTGCAACCTGAGGAAAACCCTAGGAAGAAAACCTCGAAATAGATAGGTTATCAAGTACATGTGTGTCCGTAGATGACATTTCAATGATATGTAAAAGATGAACGCCAACTTAACCGGGTCTTTTTACTGTTGTTCTCAACTCGATCCTTTTTTGAGGATATAGAAATGAATGATTACCTTGTACTCTGCAAAATAAACACAATAAACACGGATGATACATTAAAAGCCAGGTTAATAACCAAAAAAAGAAGTCTTGAGCTTAGCTAATAACTAACTTATGTGATAAAAGACAAGGAGCAGTGAGGAAGGAAATCCAGAGAAAAATCAACTTTTGGTTTTAAGAGATAAGACACTACAAAATACAAATGTGGGTTCACAATTTTCTGTACAGGCTTTTACCTCTTAAGAGGAAAAACAATAATGGCATAAGATATTCCAACAATAATTGCCCCCTTCATCATATAATATCGTATCACCCGCAGATTTTACTATATAAGTTCTAATTTAAATCAAGGGGGTATGTCTCTCTAAATGGTAAAAATATATACGATTCTGATAAGCAATGAAACTATATGATTAGACGGAGTATAAGTAGGGTTAAATGAGTAAGACAGAGAGACATACCCTTCGTTGTCCTGACTCCGTGAGCGGGCACGGTCGCGGTTTGTGGTTTGTGGGCTGCCTCTTGGTCTCAGCATTCTCTTCCGCTGCTGGACTCCATAATTGAAGGCATCCTTTTCCCTCTCTGTAGCTCCTTCACCCTCCAAACACCCATCTTCAGATTCTTTTTCACTGATTCTGCTGCGCTTTTCAGCTCTTTCTGCCTCGGAATCCCCATCCCTCTCTCTCCTTTTTTCCTTTGATTCTCTTTCGTCTTTTTCCCAATTATCTGGTTCGTTCTGCTTCTTCTGCTCTGGTGCCACATATTCCTGCTCTGAGGGTTTGGCAGATGCTTCTCCCAAATCTTTCTCGTTCTGCGAGATCTCTTTTTCAGCACCAGCCCTTGGCTCTCTTTTGATATGATCTTTATCTTTCTCTTTGTTCCTTTCTCGATCTTTCTGCTCCATCCTCTCCCGTTCCCACCTATCGGCTTCTCTTTCTTCTCTTACAATCTCTTTGGGTTCACTCAAGACACTACCAACAAGCACAGATCCTCTGCGGTCATTTCTCTCCTTGTCTCGGTCCCCCCATTCTCGATGCTTTGACTCTTTTCTTTTCTTATCTTTGTCCTTAAATCTATCTTCGGTTTTTGCATCAACCTTGTTTTCTCCGACGGTCTCGCGTCCTTCCAAATGCGGTCCTTCCACAGGCGCTGAGAACTCTTTAGGCCCAACTTCAGTTGGGCCTTGCAGATTACCACGGGATGCAACCCACGCATCCACATTCGCGCTGGAACCTTCAGCAACTCTCTTGCCTCTATGGTAATCCTTCTGCTCTTTCCAAGCCACGTGAGCATGCCCATCCTTTTCCATCTTAACATCAGTCTTTTGTTCATTATAATTCTGATTCTCCCTATCGAATTTTGAATCCCTAGTATAACTTCCGGTATTACTACTTTTACCGCTAAAATCATCCCCTAGACGCTCAAACTTGCCATCCCTGTCATTCTTTGGACCCTGAATCTCCCTCTTAGTGTCACCATATATCTCTCTCCCATCATTCCTAGTATAGCTTCCAGTATTACCTTTTGCGCTAAAATCGTCGACTGATCTCTCAAACTTGAGATCTCTGTCACCCTTAGGACCTTGAATCTCCCTCTTTGTCTCACCATATACCTCTCTCCCATCACTCCTATTTTCTCTGTTCTCAACCCTAATTTCCCTGCCCTCCTTATTAGTGCCTTCTCTGGGCTCCACAGGCACAGGGGTGTGGGTCAAATGAGGATCACTGGAAGTAACCGTGGTGGGCAGTGAGGGAGACCGATACACAACTTGTAGAGGAGAGCGTCTCTCTCCTCCATCTCTAGGCTCACTTCTGGGAGTCTTAACCGTTCTTGATTCGACCTCATAGGCAGAAAATGCAGCAGCAGGTGGAGGATGAGAGTGAGGATGTGAATGGGGATGAGGAAGCGTATGAATGTGAGATTGAGATTGAGATTGGAGATGCTGATGAGGTTGTTGATGGTGGTGATGAACTTGAGCCGGCGGTGGAGTTACAGGGGGGTGGGTTGATTTAGGGTAAGATCCTGAATCATCGTGAGGGTATTTTGCTGATGAAGAAGATGGATGAGTAACACCTTCTTCGTGAGATCTCTTCGGAACACCACTCATCACTCCCAAATTCACAAACCCAAAAATTCACTGCTACAACAGGATAGAATTAGACCAAAATTCTCCGGAATCTTACACAACCTATAGCAAAAGCATAGAATTTGAATCACCAGAACAACATGTGAATCCCTAAAATGAACACAGAGAAGAAGAAAAGAAGGGATTTTTACCAATTGAAACTGAAGCAGAGCCCGAAGAAGCAAACCCTATTCCGCCGGGAAGTGAAAAATGGCAAAGCAGATTGAGACTTTTGCCCCGTTTCACGCCTCTCTGAGTAATTTTCCTTATCCCTATGGTTGCTGCTTAATTTTGGACAAATGTTATTTTCGCGTTAATATTTGGTTCTTGTCACAGACCGTGCCCCATTATTTAGGTTTCGCTTATTGCAGTCGTTGCCCTCAATACTTTATTGAATCTCTCATATATTCATAAACTTTATATTTCATTTTTAACAGCCATTCCTTATTACATTCAATTTTTCCAAGCTATTAAAATTTAAGTTTAAATTTATCAGATAGGAAAAGAAAAAACAAGCTTCCTTACTATTTTTAAATAATTTTTATAGTAAAAATGAGAAAAATACATAAGTAAACTATTGAAAACAAAAACCATTCGATTAATTTCTAGATCTTATAATATTAACTTACATTTTTGCTATTATAAAATTTTAAGTTTATAATTATAAATTTGAAATATGAAACACGTTTAAATATTTTATTCAATTTTCATTATTATAAATCATATATTAGAGTTTCATGTAAAAGAATAGTAATTGATAAGATCACATATGATAAACAAACAGTCCATATGTTTATGTGATAACTGATAACAAAAACAATAATGACGCAGTATGGTACGATAATATTTTTTTAAAAAACTTATTTTATTTAGATTGTATCGGGTTGATATCTATATGAAATGAGTTTCAAATTTTGTAATGTTATTAAGCACGTTAATAAATAAATTTTAGAGGCAAAATGTACCCGTCTCAAAAAAACACACTCGTTTTTCTCGTTGATTTCACTTTCTTAGTTTCTGTTAATTTAGCCAAATTTATAACACTAGTATTTTATGCTAATCTCATATTCATAACCACTTTTAGTTAAGTGTAATATGCATGCCCTAACGTTTTTGTTTACAGAGAGCTTCGCAACACTCAATTATAAGTTTCGCTATACACTAAGTGTCCGAATCGACCTAGTCTAGTAAGGTAGTAAGCTCAGAATCTGACCAGATTTTTTAGGTTTTAGAAAACTTACAATAAGTGGAAGCCCATTTACATCCAAACCGCCAAACTAGGACGAATCAGTAATTATTTTTTGCTTTTTAAGTAAAAACACTATACCGTTTATTTCTTGTTTATAAGTCAACGGAAAACAGAGCTCATTAAATTCACTGGTGCGAAATTAAAAATAAAGCGAACCAACCATCGCATTCATGATTTATATATATCTCGAGGGAGCATGCATAAGTGTTAAATTTATCCTTGGAAAAAAAAATTAGTAGTGCTTGTACTTGTTTCATTGTTTGTATTAGTAGTACTCGCCGTCGGTGGAGAAAACTCGATGGAGTGGGCAATGTTTCCGGCGATGTTTGTGTTCGGAGACTCGTTGGTGGACAACGGAAATAATAACCACTTGAATTCTCTCGCTAGGTCTAACTATTCCCCTTATGGCATCGATTACGACGGAAGTCGACCCACCGGACGCTTCACTAACGGCCGAACCATCGTTGATTTCATTGGTACATCCACTTAGTCAAATACGTCTTTTATGAATTAGCATTGTGTAACTTTAACTCATCCAAACCCTTATCAAAAACAAAAACTTTAACCAATCTATTTTCTTGTTAACATCTTTAACCATTCTACAATTAAAGTATTTCAAAAAATATTTTGGACAGGCTCAATATATAGTTGTAAAAACCATTATACTCCGGACATATAAATATAACCTCGCCTTAGTATATCTTATAATCGTATATATAAAACCTTGCATGCATTTGGTTCTGGATTCAATACATTCAACAAATCTACGAAGTTTCCTTTAGTGTTAAATTATTTAGTTTGTTTTGATTTAACAACACCATGGATATTTTTTTTAGTAATGCGAATAAATAAATAACGTGCGGGTGGTTGCAGGAGAGTTGCTAGGACTGCCGGAGATACCGGCGTTTATGGACACGGTTGACGGCGGAGTTGATATTCTCCGGGGGGTGAACTATGCGTCGGCTGCCGGAGGAATCTTAGAGGAAACGGGACGCCATCCGGTACTTTTCTTATCTAAATAGTTTTTTTTTTTAATGAAAATTCAAAACAATTAGGTCAAGTAGGGTTCGTGACTTTGATTGGCTGCATTAAGATTTAGAATCAACTCTCACTACCTAATGGACATGCACATGAGTATCGATCTCTATTGGAGTATTTATTTAATAACTCAGTAATAAATGTGGGATTGCGTGCATGAAGGGAGAGAGATTCAGCATGGGAAGACAAGTGGAGAATTTCGAGAAGACATTAATGGAGATAAGCAGGAGCATGAGTAGAGAGTCAGTAAAAGAGTACATGGCAAAGTCATTGGTGGTGGTGTCATTGGGGAACAATGATTACATTAACAATTATCTGAAACCATCGCTTTTCCTCACAGCCTCCATTTACGACCCTACTTCTTTCGCCGACCTCCTTCTCTCCAACTTCACCACTAATCTCCTTGTAAGTCTTATTTTTCTACCATGTATCGAGAAACTCGTCGGGTCCACTAAACCAAAGCTTAAAACCCCTAAATATAATTATTTTATTTTATAACAACATTCATGTTAACCTAAAATTTGAGTTTTATACGCTGTTTTGTTTGTTAAGGAATTGTACGGAAAGGGGTTTAGGAAATTCGTACTAACCGGTGTGGGTCCATTGGGTTGCATACCGGACCAACTAGCTGCCCGAGCGGCACTGCCGGGTGAATGTGTTGAGGCAGTTAACGAGATGGCCGAGCTATTCAATAACCGGCTCATATCGCTGGTGGATCGTCTCAATTCCGATAGCAAAACCGCTGGTGAAGCCATCTTTGTATACGGCAATACCTATGGATCCGCCGTGGATATCCTCACTAACCCTTTGGCTTAAGGTTAAGTACCTAATTTACCTCTTCTGTTACATTTGTTTTTAATCAGATTTTTCGTTTTAGTAATTTTTAATAATCTAATTATAGTTTGAAATGGATGATTTAACATATGTTTTTGGGGTTCTTGTTGTTTTTGTAGGATTCCAAGTGACGGATAGAGGGTGTTGTGGAGTAGGAAGAAACAGGGGAGAAATTACGTGTTTGCCACTAGCAGTACCATGTGCTTTCAGAGACCGACACGTGTTCTGGGATGCTTTTCATCCAACTCAAGCTTTCAATCTCATCGTTGCTCTCAGAGCCTTCAATGGTTCCAAATCCGATTGTTACCCCATTAATCTTTCTCAAATGTCTCGTCTCTAAACTCAACAAACCCTTTATTCTTATGTATCTTTGGATTTTGTCACTTTCCAATTTTTTAGACTTGAAGTGTTGTTATCTTTTTGGTAATACATGTTTGATGTCCCATTCAAATCGCCTATATAATTCTAATGATTATATTTCCGTTATTTGAAAATAATCGTAAAATTAAGTCAAACGAGACATTGTATAAGCTTAGCTATTATGCTTGGTTTCAAAAGTTATAGAGATTTCATGCATACTGAATTACTGATAACATAAAAAGTTGCATGTTGCGGATTGATTAATAAATAGTTCATAAGTTTTAATCGTTAAAATCAGAATATGACAATTGTTCTGTTTCTCAAAACAGAATCTTCTCTCTTTACTAATCGAGTCCTTTTGACAATTTTCATTTTGTAACGCCCACCTGTTTTGACCGCATCTTCCATGCATCCATGTTTTTAAATTAATCGAACGAAAAAGCAAAAAGCCAATAAGAAAACCCAAAACATTATAACTAGGCTATTTAAAAGCCCAATCAATTGAAGCCCAAAACACAAGGCTAGCAATCGACAAAATAAGATAAGCTTGGGACTGACCGCAATCGGCAAATCATTCTCACCGGGGCGATGGCAACGGAAGCGGTGATTCGTACCGTCGCCGGCGTAGACTGTTTCGTCTCACTACCTCGTCAGTTACTCAACGCGCTTCAATCCACTAGCTCCTCTCCTCTCCCTCCTCTTCTCCCTGTCGAGCTCCGCTCCGGTGATCGCCGTTGGTCAGTTGCTTGGTCCGGCTCCAGCTCCTCCTCTTCTGCGATCGAGGTTTCTTTCTCTCTATACATAATCCCGTTTAGTCAAATCCAGTCAATCTACTTTTGTTTTTTCCCTGTTTTTAATTTTGTTTCTTCCATTAAGGTCGCTCGAGTGTTCGCGGAAAGCATTTCGTTGCCGGATGGTACAGTTGTTCAAGTTCGTGTTCTCCCTAATGTGCCAAAGGCTACTCTAGTAACAGTCGAACCAGAGACTGAAGATGACTGGGAAGTTCTTGAGCTCAATGCTGAACTTGCCGAAGCAGCTATACTTAGCCAGGTTAGTTTTTCTCTAAATTTTGGATAGCAAAATGTACTATTGTTTTTCTATTCTTCTTGATTCGAAATTTTACCATCGTTGTCTCGTTTCCCTCAATCTCCTTTCGTTTCTATGCTTAGCTAGTCTATGTGCATGTCTGCAAATAGTCTGCTGAGGGACTTTCGAAACATGTGTTTCAGGTGAGGATACTACAGGAGACCATGAAATTCCCTTTGTGGTTGCATGACCGAACTGTGATAAGATTTGCTGTGGTTTCAACATTTCCATCGAAAGGGGTGGGTAAGACCATCTTTAATCCGCACTTTTCAAGTTTCTTCTTTTTTTATCATTCTTCAACTTATCATCCTTGGGGTATAAGGGCAAGACCATGATTACTAATTTTATATACTTACAATCATTGCAATTTTATTAATGACAGCAATTTCTTGACTGGTGCCTCGTTTTCAGTACAACTTGTACCAGGAACTGAAGTGGCTGTGGCTCCAAAGAGACGTGACAGAAATCTCAATACAAAGAAGGGCCATGATGCTTTTGCTCCGGATAAAGAATGTAACAATATGAAGGTTCTGTTACGTGTACAAGATACTGATAGATCAGCCTTTCATGAAGCTGATGTCAAAGGATTTGAGCTAGGGGTAGCCCTCACTTCGATTGCCTATATCCATCCAGAAACTGCCAAGAAATACTCTCTAGAATCTCTTCAATTGATTTCTGTATCCCCTAGAATACCTTTGAAAGGTAGTGAAAAGAAGGATGAAGCATTAAATATGAAAAACAGCGAAGCTTCAAAGATGGTCGAGAATGGCACTCCAAGCACGCAGCACGAGCCCCGTCAAGCAATTCTCCGTCTTGTATTTTCAGATTTAGCTGCTAAAGGACATCTAATGATGGTTGAGTCTCTTCGTCTTTATCTAGGAGCAGGCCTACATTCATGTGAGTAAATTTTGCTTAAACATACATATGCTTTTGTTTTATGTACGTCCAAAATTTTAAAGTTAGTGTAACATCTTTTCTATCTGTTCAGCTTGGTCATTGAAATGTACTGAAAGACCGAGCTGAAGTTATTTGACTGGTTATTCCCAGCATGCGACACTAAAATTTTGCTTTTCTTTTATTGCTCTATTTATCAGAAATTAAACTTGTATAATCGAGAGTTGTCGTGCTTGTTGCATTAAAAAGTTATAAAATGCTCCATGTTGCATTTTTCCGTTCTCAGTAGAGCTTACCACAGAAACATAAATGTCTGAGTAAGAGTTATCTCTTGTATGTAGGGGTTTACTTAAGGGAATGCAATGTGAATGTGGACAAAGAAATTCCTGCTCTTTCACTTTCTCCATGCGTCTTCAAGATCGCTGAAAAGGATAAGGTGCCGGATAGAGGTGCAGATAATGTTATTAGAAAAAACAGTCATCCACTGTCTGGCTTGAGAACCAATGTGGATGTTGTTGACTGGTCTGTGCATGATAAGGTTGTTACAGCTCTTTCATCTGCGGGTTTGCATAACAAAGGAGAACAAGATAATGCCTATCAACTTAAGAATAAGAAAGGATCAGAATGCCTTACGCGCCTGTGGTCAGTGGCGCAGCTTGATGCTATTGCGTCAGTCACAGGAGTTGATGTTACCTCGTTAATTGTAGGAAGAGAAACATTTTTCCATTTCAAAGTGAGAGGGCTCGAATCTTACAAGTCCAGAAACGGGCAGCCTTCTGTTAATGATCACTGGGAAAGTGGGAAGAAGGATAAAAACACTCCTTTAGAAATTTTGTTTGTTATGACAATTTCTGACGAGTCTCTGGTTGCTGATAAATTTGCTGTTTATGAGCTTACCCTGGATAGAAGTGAGAAGAGGGACAATGTGGTGCATATTGAGCCAGTGCTCGAGAAGATGAATCTTGGTGACCCTAAATTTTTCAAGTCTTCTAAAGAAAAACCCTGCAGGAAAGGTGTTTCCCCCAATATATCTTCCTTGACGTGGTTGGGCCCACTTGTGTTGGATGTTATCAAGAGTAAGTTTTACTCTCTTAGCGTCATCTTGATTGAATCACAATATCTTGATAATCTACCTTTTGTGCAATCTTCACATGTCGTTGATTGTACCTTGCGTTTTTATTGCATCTGGAGAATGTTTATGAACGGATCTGTTCCTAAAGCCAACAGTACTATTATGCAGGGATGACCGTGTTGTTGTCTCCTGCAGCTGGAATGTGGTTTAGCAAGTTCAATATTCCTTCACCCGGCCATATTCTCATATATGGGCCACCTGTGAGTTCCCATTTAAGTTGTTCAATTTGGTATCCCTCGATTATGAATTTAATGCTTCTTGATTTTGGCCCCTACTGGGGTTTAAATTCCCCGCTGATTCCTTCTCTCGATCAACGGTAGTGTGTTGCCCATTCAAAAGCTATACCTTTGGCCAGGCATGAGTATCAGGATGTTTATATTGAAGCTTTAGATTTATTCTTCCTTACAACCTTGAAACTTTGTTTCACTGGCTTGCAATCATTTCTGAATTTTCCACTATTCCTACTGGTTGAAACGACCTGATTGTTTATTGGTGTAATCTTCTGGTTGATAGGGTTCAGGAAAGACAATATTGGCAAGAGCTGCCTCAAAGTACTTCGAAGAACAGAAAGACTTGTTGGCACATGTGTGAGTGGTTTTGTTTACGTTTGCCTGTACTGATCTACTCTAACAAACTTCATTTATCTTCAAGAGACTAATTCTGGTGCAGATGTGGTCTTAAGTGTTGATTTCCTTGTGCAGGATTCTGGTATCCTGTTCTGCACTTGCCTTGGAGAAGGTTCAACACATCCACCAAGTCCTTTCTAGTGTAATAGCTGAGGGCTTGGAACATGCACCATCCGTCATAATTTTGGATGATCTTGATAGCATTATCTCATCGTCTTCAGATACCGAAGGAACTCAAGCTTCGGTTGGGACTACGATGCTTACGAAATTCCTAACGGATGTTATAGATGATTATGGGGTATGAAATCTTGAAAGATATCAGGTCTAACAGTTCACTGTTTTCAAGTATTATATCCACGTTTATGATCACTATTATCTATCCATCACGAGTTGCTTTCTGGAGTATGATGAATTTGATTGTCTGAATGCAAGACTTCATACGAAGAAAAACGTCATTTCTCTTGATAATCCTGATAACTGCTTTTACCTTTCTAATTAACGCACACAACATTAAGTGGTTGTTCTTGGAACTTCTTGAACTCACTCTTCTCCAGCACATACCCTTAGAGACTCATTCCTTGCTGATGTATTATATTTTTGACTCGCATTTATTTTACCAGTTATATTTTCGTTCACTCAACAGGAATACAGGAATTTCTCTTGTGGAATTGGTCCACTTGCATTTGTTGCTTCTGTCCAGTCTCTAGACCAAATACCACAGACTTTGAGCTCATCAGGTACAAACTTGTTGTATAACACTACTCTATTTGTTTTTAAAATATCTTTTACCAGTATCACTTCATGTAAATGATTCGTATGATATTTTCAGGAAGGTTTGACTTCCATGTGCAACTGGCTGCTCCTGCAACCTCGGAACGTGGGGCTATACTGAAGCATGAGATACAGAAACGCCTTTTAGACTGTTCAGAAGACATATTGCTTGACTTAGCTGCTAAATGTGAAGGATTTGATGCGTATGACCTGGTATTTAGAATTTTTCTATATCTTTAACGATTTGATGTTGTGCCAATACCAGAGAATATATCTGAAGGAAATGTTGGGAGAGCTTGGAAGCTGATACTATCTGTGATTTTCATGTTATGTATATATATTTTTGTTGAAGCTTGCTATTTCGTGAAATTACAGTGTTCTCTCTTTGAATTCTCTTTTTCCAGGAAATATTGGTTGATAGAGCTGTTCATGCTGCCATTGGCCGGCATCTACCTTGTGAATCAAATATATCCAAATATACTTTGGTCAAAGAAGACTTTACTCGAGCTATGCATGAATTTGTGCCTGTTGCCATGCGTGACATCACAAAATCTGCCTCTGAAGGTGGGCGTTTGGGGTGGGAAGATGTTGGAGGTGTGACTGATATTAAAAATGCTATCAAAGAGGTATATAAGCATCCTGGTTGCCATATTTGATTTTTTCCCCCATTAAGATCAAATTAATGTGTGATAGGAAATTTTGCTGATACTGTTATCCTACTGCAACCAGGAAGCATCTTTGTACCTGCATCTAGTTGTTTTTTTCTGCTGGCATTTTCTTACATCGTTGGATGATCTCTTACGGAATTTACGTACGCTTTAAGTGGAAAACAATACTTTCTAGATAACCCGGACTTGATATTGTTTGAATTGTCTAGGATTTATTCTGACGGAAATAATTCCAGTGGGCTATGTAATGTACTTCTACTAGTTATGCTAACAACAACAGTTCGAATGATCAGTTGTTCCTAAGAATTATAGTTTCGGATATGCAACTTATTTTCCCTTTGCCATGTCCAGATGATTGAGTTGCCATCAAAATTTCCAAAAATCTTTGCAAAATCTCCTCTGCGTTTGAGATCGAATGTTCTCTTATATGGCCCACCTGGTTGCGGGAAGACTCACATAGTCGGTGCAGCTGCTGCAGCATGTTCCCTACGGTTTATATCGGTGAAGGGCCTGAGCTGTTAAACAAATACATTGGTGCATCTGAACAAGCAGTAAGAATGAAACCTTCCTTTCTTTTGCATCTTCAAGAAACTCTTTGAGATGAATGTCATGCTTTTCAATTCTTCAGTAGCGCATGCTTTATTTATACAGTTGAACTTATTTTGATTCTCATGGGAGTCTTGCTTAGTCGTTACCTTGTATTAAACAACATAATGGTAAAGATACCTCAGTGGAAAATGTTTCTTGAGAATAGTTTTCAGATGGCTTATTATTTTTCAACTATTATTCCTGCTACTGTGTTGCCTAAAAATCTGAAAAATGTTGTCCCAATGATTCCGCATATCCAATAATGACAAACATTCTTTGCTCAGGTTCGTGATATATTTTCAAAAGCAGCAGCTGCAGCACCATGCATACTCTTTTTTGATGAATTTGATTCAATTGCCCCCAAGAGAGGACATGACAACACCGGAGTAACTGATCGAGTTGTTAACCAAGTAAGTTCCTTGAAAGTCTGTGCATATTCGATCCACATAAACTTTAAACATCTCTTTTTTTTTTTGGCACCAACTTTAAACACCTCATGTCATGTTTTTCTTTTGCATAGTTCCTGACAGAACTGGATGGAGTCGAAGTTCTAACAGGGGTCTTTGTATTTGCTGCAACGAGGTACTCACACCAGAATAACTATATATTGCGTATCATATTTAGTGTTCGATGCATTAATATAATCTACAGGAAATGATGGATTCTTCTGAAGTAATAGTTGATAATAAATCCATTATCTGATAGAAGCCTGTTCTTGGTCCTCAATTTATGTTTTCATTACATACAAACGATGGATAAGTGACTTTATAATGGTTTTATCCATTAACAGTAGACCAGATCTACTTGATCCTGCGCTCCTAAGGCCTGGCCGGCTTGATCGTCTTCTTATGTGCGACTTTCCATCCCCACGAGAACGATTAGAGATTCTTACGGTTCTTTCGAGAAAGGTTAGTACTCTCAGTTACATCCTTTCTGCTATTCATTTTTTTCCTCTGAAATGATGAAGTATGCAGACTAGAGAGCTATCTATATTTATTACAAGTTAAAATGACAAAAAAATCTATGCACATTTTTGCAGCTTCCGATGGCTGATGATATCGACCTAGATCCTATAGCTCTGATGAGTGAAGGGGGTAGTGGAGCTGATCATCAAGCTCTTCTCTCAGATGCAAGAGCTTGCAGCTGTTCAAGAGTTTCTGAACAGAGAAGATAAACCTGAGACCGGAACTACTCCAATAATAACCGATCCTCTCCTGAAGTCGATCGCTTCTAAAACTAA